>SEOQ01000920.1:0-10941 GCA_004679275.1 Dentipellis fragilis
CTTCGTGTCCGCGTACACCGCCGCGCGCGGGTCGCCGACGGACGGCGGCGCGCGCAGCCTGTCCATCTCCATCTCCAGCTTCGTCTTGTGCACCTCCTTGCCCGTCTCGAGGTCAATCGCGCCGAGGCGCGGCGGGGCGCGAATGGAGACGAGGCCACGCCCGTGTTCACGCTCGCGCTCGCGCCGCCGGAGCTCTTCCTGCGGTGCAGGGTGCTCGGGGCGGATGCCGACGCGGGCATGGACATTGCTGCGTGGGTGCTGCTGGAAGTGGTCGTCATCGGTGCAGGCCCCAGCGGCGCATGCGGAAGTGGCGACACGGTCTCTGCCCACCCCGCGCGGTTCGCGGCCGTCACGCCCTCCACGATCGACATGAGCGACTGCTGGCCCTCCTCGCCATCGCCGCCTGCTCCCGCCGCAGAAGTCGGCCGGCTGGGCGCATGGCCCGGCCGCATCGCGACGCTCCCGCTGAGGCCTGGCACAGAGATCTTCGCGCTCGGGAAGCTCGACCCCGTCGTGTCGACGACCAGCGGCGCGGGCGCAGAGATGGACGCAGGCATCGTCGCGCGTTTTTGCCCGCGCGGGGTCTTCGTGCGTGCGGGTGGGGTCGCGTTCTTTCCGGTCGAAGCACTGCGTGTCACTGTTACAGAGCTGGTCATGCCCGCGCCTCGGAGGGCCGATTTTCGCGGTGTTGCGCTGGGCACGGGGGGCGCGCTGCGGATGCTGCCGGCGGAGAGCGAGCTGTTGCGCGAGAGGTCGCCCGTGAGTTGGAGGTGCGATGGTAGCGCGGGGTAGTGTTTGAGCGCGGGCTTCGTCGGCTTGGGCGCTGCTACTGCTGGTGTAGGAGCTGCCGGTGGTGGGGGTTGCTGTGGTCGATGCTGCTGTACTGGGGCGGGCGATCTGGCCCTCGGCGTCGTATCCGTATCCGACGCCGCCTTCGCTGGCGTCTTCTTCAGCGCACTCTTCCTGACCTTACCCTCTCCGCCTCCTCCAACCATGCCAGCCGAATCACTCGCCACCGCCGCCCGGCGNGGCACTGGTCCGCCTCTTCCTCAGCCTGCCACCGCTGGGACCCCTGGCAGGCAGATGCGACGCCGACGCCGACATCGCGCGCTCGCGTCCCAGATTGAACGACAGCTGGCCAGGCTCAGGCTCCTCCCTCCGTGCTGCCCCTTCGTTGTCCGACGACGCCGCACTACTCGTGCTGTCCCTCCTGCCCCTGCTCTTCCCCCACCCCCTATTCTTACTCCCCTTACTCTTCCTCGCCGTCGTTGTCCTCTCCGAGTCCGAATCGTCCTCCCGCTCCCTCTCCTTCCCCTTGGACCTAAACAGCCCCGCCAACCCGCCCCACAAACTGCCCTTCCTCTCCCTCGGCTCCCGCGCACTCCCGCCGCGCCCAAAGCGCCTATCGTCGATCGGCGATTCCCGCCCGGTGCCATACGTCGCGACCTGCGTGTGCACGTGCGAGTCCGACGCGCTCGCACCGACGCTGGCGCCGCGCGAGCGCGGGAGGTGCAGCCAGCGCGCGCCCGAAAAGCCCGCGTGCGTGTTAACAGGCGATGCATTGCTGCTCGTAACGCTCCCGCCCGCGCTGTCTTGGCGCTTGTGCGTGCGCAGCGAGAATAGTCTGTGCGGGTGCGGATGCGGGTTTGGTGTCTGCGCGGAGTTGTTCGTCTCGGTCTTCTGCGGGAAGGAGGAGACTTTGGGCTGCGAGCGTGAGTGCGATTGGGACTGCGACGCGAAGCGCGGGTTCTCCACGACTTGCAGGGCCGCGGGGTCGCCGTCGTGCTCTTCTGAACTGGCGTTATCTTGCCCATCGACCGAAGAACCGTCATCTGACGCCGGCTCCGACACCTCCGTAATGCGGCGCTCCATGCGTGCGGTCGGGTGGTTATGGGTTGGGAGCGGGAGAGGTGTGTCGTCGGAGATGGAGTGCGCCGGTGGGATTGAGAGGCGAGGGGTGTACGATGGTTCGGGTTCTGGTGAGCGCGGCGGGGTCGGATGATACGAGTGCGACGCGGGCGTTGGGCTCGTCGTTCGTCTAGGAAGCCATGTCAGTTTCGTTGTTCATAGGTCAGATTGCAGGAGGAGGATGGAATAGGGTGATAGGAACCGTCGGGCCCGCTTTGCTGTGACGCTTTGCTGTGGTGCGCAGAGCTCGGACCCACCGACGTCACGTCTGCCGATCTCCCGGCGCCACAATGGTCGGTATCTCCGTCGCGTTGCCCAGACATCGTGACGTCACGAGCAAACACACTCCACGTGCGGCGAGCCCGGGTCCGCAAAACAGAAAATGCGGTTGTCAAAGAAAAAACGCACTGTGTCTCCTGTGCATCTTTACGTCCGCGAGAGGCATCGCCGTTGGGGAGGTGGTTCTCAATACCATTGACTGCACCAGTATGTCCAATTTGCGACGCACTTTGATCGGGTCCAATGGACGATAAATCAGAGGATGTGGGGCGTGAGTGGGGTTTCACGGCTGTTATAGCGAGAGGCATTCCATACAAAGTCAGTATGTTTCCGATCACGGAACGAATGGCGAGACATACCGAGCCCAATAGGTAGTGGAGGTGCGCCATCGGGCAACTCTCGCTCTCGCTCCTGCGTAGCGCGAAGCTCGTCTAGAACGCGCAGACCCTCCTTTCCCATCTCCCCCCACATCCACCCGCAGTCTATCATGGCCCTGCAGCGATCCATAAGCCCGTCGCGCACTGCGATGATGCGAAGTGCGTCGAGCTCGCGCTCTTTCATGGCGAGGTGCGTCTCGCATGCCTGCAGTTCGGCCTGCGCCGCAGTCATCTTGGACGAGTTCGTAGGCGAAGATGTTGAAGAGGGAAGAGAGAGTGTTGAATGCGACATGGACGCGGATGGGGCGGTGGTCATGGAAGGGGTGATGACGACGGAGTCGCGGTTTTTCTTGGAGCTTGAGAGCTTAAGGAGGCGGGTGACGCTGCGTGTAAAGGAACTTGAGTATCATTCTGGCACCAGGACGGTCTGGCCGTGAAGATGATAAATTCGACAGAATCGTCGTGCATGCTGTAGCGTGGACACGTTTCGGCATGCAACGCAGCGAACTGCATACAGCGTACGATCTTGATTCACGGGGGNAGCGGGCCTGGGAATGCCTGCAAGCATTCACAGAATCCCCTATGGGATTAGAACGTATGTTTCGGGCAGCGGGTTTTCCAAAGTGGTACGACCTGAAACAGCCAGGGCGCATACCTCCTGTTGTATTGTACCCCCACGCTCGTCCCCGCACGCGATTGATGAGGTCAAAGACGACAAGAGAGGAGACTCACAGAATATCCCTATCACGAATAACATTCGACACATCCTCTTCAAGCTTGCGCACGCGGTCGAGTGACTCTCGCCAGCGCTCCACACTCGCCGCGTACGTCTTCAGCGCCTCATCAGCGCCTGCGATCGCGCCCGCAGCACCGAGGAGGGCATGCGAGAGCGAAGACGGCGATGCTGCTGCGTACGCAGCGAAGGCGGCGGACGAGGACGGCACGGTTGCGAGGGCCTTGTAGACATCCTTCTCGGAGGAGAGCAGTGCAGATAGGAGGCGCGAGTCGGGTGCGCGGTGGACCATGATTTGTTGAGATTCCGACCACGTAGGCTGTATTTGAGTGTAAAATAGATATGGGTCGCGCTGGTGAAAAGGAGAGACGATGAAGGACGGAGGAGAGAGCGGAATAGGGATCGTTGAGCGCGGCGGCGGACTCAGGAGACGCGACCAACACGCCTCCCGAACTCGTCACGTAAGAACGTTTGACTAATCCGCTTGTGACTAGCACTGTGAGCCTAGGCCTCTTTGCAAGTTCCTTTCCTCATGCCACACCCAACCAACCTGCGAGTACTGTTCAAAACAGCGCATAGACCACAGTTCACTTTTTATGCTTTTGGAGGGCATGGTATCCAACAGATCTGAAGAACTACTTTGAACTACTGTCTCGCGGAGCGCGCATTTCACGCTTTGGAGTTTGGACCTTGGTTAACCGACTCAGACCGTCCTCGTGAAGACGGCCGCAGGGACAGCGGTACGTTGCATGTTCACGTCTAATCCGCGCTCAAACAGTTTTGCAGAGACCACTGTGTCACGGATAAAAGTATGTCATGCATCGAATGACGGCCAACGAACTTCATCAAGCTTGATCGTTCGACGGAGGGTCGAATATTCTTCCGTCGCGCAAGCTCAGTCGTTTAGACTCACAAGCGCCACTTTTATGCTTCTGAAAGGCCATTCAATGTCTCCGAGCCCCCTTGGCCAGTGTTTCAGCACCCATTGGCCAAAAGACCATGCATTGGGGCCATTTACTGGACAGACCCCCACTTTCGTCAAGTATACCCCCTCATGGACATCTGACAGATCGTATGGGACCTCCTTTTTACGAAAACTAGCGGGCTCCAAATACTCATGCCTAATATTTATATGCAGCGAACCTCATGCCCTGTCGTGTCACTTTCGGCTTGGAGCAACGCTAGGCTCTATCGGTTCTACTCAATGGACTGTCGAAAGCGACCGCTATCACTGAGAGCCTACCATCTAGGTCGCCGCAAACGATTCTCGAGGCTCCTCCCTCGCAAGTGACCCTTGCCTGCCCTCTTCGACTCGTGGGCCCTACATCTTCAAGCCCGCACGAAATTAAGACGTCGTACCCGTTGACGACGGCCAGAGATTTTCTGAGGGGCCAATGCGGTGTCTCTGTCACGATCTCACAACGTTTACTAGCGCCGCTGATTGGTAAAGTTTGATAAATGATGTGGTCTCTACAGATCGGGCGTCCGAGTGATATACGGTGCGCCACTGCCCCTCAGTGAAGGTTTGACTGTCACTCACAAGCTCCGCCGCTTCACTCGCAGCATCACTTGATGCCCGGGCGCTTTGCGCGAATCATCAACACCATTCAAGAACCCTTTGTACTCCACCCAGCAAGACGGACGGCGAGGAAGGGGGACGTCAGCGCATGTAATGTCTTGTAGGGTAACGTGTTCAAGCAAGCCATTCAAACTCTGCTCCGCGCTTCATGGGACCGTTTCTCTTCCTACCAAGAGAAATAAGAAGTTACGGTATTAGAAGTGTGCAATGGCTGGGGACCAACCGAGTCAAGCCGTCTGCGTGGCAAAATACCAGCTTGCCGGAGGTCAGCAGTGGATGAAGCCAAGCAGTGCGTATCGTTCTATATGCCATTAAGCCTGATGAGTTCTTTTCTATATTGGTGCTCGGATACGTGCACATGCACACAAGATCTGTGCGTTCTCAGACTGAACTTCGCTCAAACGACATCCTGGCTACTGCAATTCCGAATTCCGTACCTCCAGACGGTTACCTTCTGCCAATTCACGTTTGCCCGTCGTCAGTCTACCGTTTCCCCGTATACTGTCATCGATGTCTTTCTGGATCAACGCCGCGTATAAGATCTAGACGTGTTCCTCTTGAATTACTCTAGATAGGCTGTTGATTCCAAGTTCATGCGTTTGAACGCATTTAAGTCATGTTGCACGTCTGTAAAGTGTAAGTCGTCTAGTAACTTTAAATTCAAGCAGAATGCACTCCCAAGAGTCCAAGACCGTTTGTCACGTTCAAGGACCGCCGGGGCCGCCGTCCGGCGTCCACTAACCCAAAGACCAAGGCCGTCGGAGTGATCTTGCCCTAGATATTGACATTGCTCATCTCCAATATCTCAGATATACACCCGTCATCACTACTGTAAGTATCTCGCCCCCACGCGACATCGACGTCAACATTCCATCGTACGTTTCCATCCAACCAGGTCCATAGCTATAGCCTAGCCGACGGACCAAGTCTCTCCAAGTCTTCATACACAATGCATCAACGCCGGAGGTACCTTCTACGATATGTAAGCCTTCTGGCACGCAACGCAATCTTGACTTTCTCACATCGCATTCTAACGCCCAGACTTCGCTTCGTTCTGGACTCTGGATGCTAGAGCCTCTCCCGGTGCCGCTGAGCGCCGCAAAAACACGTACTGCGCATTCGAGCATGTGCACAGGGCGCACCTGAACCCCGCCCGCCGCGCCCGCCCCGGAAGCGGCGTGTTTGTTTTTGCTGTCAATGACCAATAGCCCGACGCACCAATGTGCGGCCCTGCATCCGTGTGTCCATGTGCAGCCTAGAATCCTAGATAGCTGGACGGACGTCGGGCAGTCGGGCAGTCGGGCATGTCGCACAGCCCGCGCTCTGGCTGACGCCGAAGTCATGATGGCAGCGGCAGTGCTCACCTCGAGCTCCGTGTGCCTCCCGGATCCCCAGGCTCGCCGTATGTAAGTACGCGTTCCTGTGCCGACTGCTTCGACTTTGACGCTTGTAAGTACTGTGACTCTACTTACAGCCTGCCAGTGAGACGCGCTTCGTCGCGTCTGCTTCGCCTGCATCTCGTACTTATCCCCGAGCTCCACTCCACTCTACCGTGCCTGTCCCTGGCAGCTGCTTGCGGGTTTGTGGTTCGCGGTTCTTGCAAGTTCATAGATCCATAGAGGTTGGTCGCTGGTCACAGATCTGGTCCGAGTCTGAAGCGCTGGCTAGTGACGCGGGCGGAGGGCAGTTGTACAAACAGGCACCGGGCTAGCCGGCGAGGGTGCGTCATGCCGTCCAAGAACGACAGGCTAGTAATAAGTAGCTATAGTACAACCGACTTACCTGGTTCCGGGCCGTCATCGACGCGCGAAGACTTGTTCAAGCTCGGGAGGAGGACGGTGTGCCAGTGCGCGCCTCGGCCGAAAAACACAGGCAAGTGCGAGTGCGGTCCGGTACCGCTGGGGATGCTATTGCTGCGGCCAGCACTTCCATTCCGCCAGAGTAAGCAGGACGCGATCGCCTGGCCCGCGTTTCGAGACACGGGCACGGGACACGGACCGACGACCGCCCGCTCCCTCCCTCAGTGTGGCGCCAGATTCTACGCTTCATGCTTCGTGTTTCGGGTGCCCGATTTGGTTTCAGTGGCGATCGCATCCCATGCTCGTGTCGCTCGGGCTAAAAACACGCTACACAGGAGGCAGGCAGAAGCAGAATACGCGCAGGGGCGATGCGGTGCGGGGTAGGTGCGGGGTGGAGTTGTGCCCCACGGGGAACACGCGGGGAATGCAGATATCGATGGTGCAGCGTGCAGCGGCCGGATGGATCTCTGTCGCCGTGCGGTGTGTCACGTCGGGACTCGGGGGGCGGGAATAGGTTATTATTAGGCTGCCTGCCGTGTATCAGATCCCGCGAGTGTGTAATGTATCTTTGACTCTTGGACGAATAAAAAATGGACTGCGAGCTGGTCGTCGAACAGTGAGCGCTGTTCGGCGAAACCTTGGAGTAGTGACCTTATGCGTACTTACGTGCGTGCGGGAGAGATAGGCTGATCTTGCGCGATGAGAGTGGGTGCAGGGTTGTATGTCAAGACGCTTATGTGTGTACGGAGGTCGGGTGTTGTAGAGCAGATTTGCTAGAGCAGGCGAAATGATGGGCCCACTTACCAAGGCATCCGTCTGTCGGAATGTGGGTGAGCTGTCGAGCGAGCGACCTATTTTCAGCTGTAATGAAGGCCTCCATCGCCGACACCGGGAAGCATATGAGGCCTGAGG
The DNA here is from genome assembly GCA_004679275.1 of Dentipellis fragilis. Classification (NCBI taxonomy): domain Eukaryota; kingdom Fungi; phylum Basidiomycota; class Agaricomycetes; order Russulales; family Hericiaceae; genus Dentipellis; species Dentipellis fragilis. The sequence goes on from SEOQ01000920.1 coordinate 7,588, forward strand.
CATTGGATGGCGTGTCAACTAGACGTTGAGCGCATGCACGGTCGACAGAGTGCAGCGGGGGTGTAACATTTTGATCGGAGATTATCTGCGCAGGGCTCCGAGTCTTCCGACAGGCCTAGTGCCGCTGCGGCAGCGACGGCATTTTGCCGGCAACCCTGAATTGTCGCCACTCTTTTCATCTCCGCGTGTAATTCAATATCCGACCCCAGAGCTAACTTTGGTGCGTACAGTTGCCTATTGCAGCCGTTTACTAATTGATAGGCCTTTTGTTGCAGAATCTTATGCATTGAAGCGGACTTTAAAGAGATGTGCTGAGTTGCAATCTTGTCGCATGCAGCCACAGGCAGCCACACACGAAGCGGGAAAGCAGTGCTCCGGCATGTCGGCAACCGCTATCTCCGACTTTCTCCGCCTCTAGAACTCCCTTCACAATCCGTGCGCGTTTTTTTTTGGGAGCGGCCCATCAATTAGTAAACAGCTGTGATTCCCTCGCGATAGGTGACCTGGCTGGAAACGCGCGGCTACGTAAATATAGCTGACGCCTTGAGACCTCCGCACTCCGAAACTCCGGCGCTTGAGAAAGTGGCGCTCGAAAACTTGTGAAACAGAAGATTGACGCCATCGAGCTTTCGGAATAGCCGCTGACCGTCGATTGTAGAGCGCGCATCTTCATTGTCAACTGTCAGGACTTCAGTGGCCATGACGGCTCTGTGACTTCCTAACGTGCAGCCTTAGGAAACATAACCCGGAGATGACACTGTCGACACAGGGCCGAAGAACGGCCGTATGTTTTCTCCCACGCCGGATCTGTTAAACTGGTGAGAGTCCACAGTAAACAATGTGATAGAAGGGTTGTTCAAATCGTACCCGGTTCGCATGTCGTGAATAGATACCATGCCGTTGAAAACTGACATCAGGGTCGCGGTCGAGTCTTCGCCTGCGCGAGTAAATTAAATACCACACGCGCGGCACTACAAATTCGGTCCGAAAACTCGCCAGTCGTGATGGCGACGTTTCAATTGAACGACGAAGAACTGAGAAGAACATCGTCAACGCCGAAGCCGGCGGCAAAAGTCACAAAGTACCACGTGTTGTGACAGCTCGCGCCAGAGTCACGCAACGCGTCCTTCCTGCCCGGCCCAGGCATCGAGTCTTCGTTTGGCCACCTTCCTTCGCCAAATCTTGCGGAGATACTGGGTGACTTTCCACAGCATAGATTTTATTCTATGATATGTTCTCGTCCCATTTCAAATGGTTGCCAGCCAATCAGCTTCGTTAAAAATGATCTTCTCATCATCGAAAAGGAAGTTGAAGGCGTCCTAAACATATCATATCATATTTTTTATGCTGTGGAAAGTCACCCACTCCCTTACTTGAATAATCCCTGCACCGGCTACCCATGCGCATGCAGAAAACCGGTACGCTTGAGCATGCCGATCCACTACACCAGCTCCGTAATGATCCCGCCCCGGCGCCTTAGTGACATTAATGCTTCTGCCTCGGTGACAGGCGGCGGAGGCATCTTCTCGCCTGATCAGTAGCGCGAGCAAGCCTTACTTGAGCGCATGTGCACGATGCCGTCCAAGGCTGCGCTGTCGAAGGTAGTCAACGACGGGTGCCCCGCCAACGCGAATGCAACGTGTAGCATTGACTGATCATTCATGTATAGGCGAAGGCAAAGGATTGTGCGATTGTAGAGAAGCAAAGGTGCGGGTGTACTTACCAGTGCTTCCGTCGGATAAACTGCACAACCCGAGCAGATGTACCGGCATCGTACGACTTAGATTCATACGGCATGTCCTCGTGTCCTCAGTGTCCACGGCGGTACACGGGCATTGACCACGCGCGACACGAAAAGGATGTCATGTTTCCGCGAGGGAAGCACCACGACGATCGATAGTTGGAAGTTCACATTTCGCACCATTCTTTCCGCGCCGGCATCGCTCAGTACGACTTTGCAGGAAGGGTTCGGTGCGGCAATCGTGTTATCGCGACTCTCAGGATGGCCTTGCGGGGAGAGCTTGAGTGAGCATGCCGTGTTCAAACAGTATAACTTGTTCGCACGCTGAGATAAGAGATAAATAGCATCAAGACATCGCATTAAACCTCCCGCAGGACATTTACAAGCTTCGAAACGGGGATGCCAAACGAAACGAGAACATGAGAGAGAAGAGAACATGAAACTCAGCTAAACGACATGGATGCGGCCGGGTCAACAAGTAACGCGAAGACAAAAGCTAGGCTGAACGAGAGCATGTTCCTAACTGAATGTCAGAACAAGTAAAAAGACCAGAAACGATATACAACTAACGAAAACATGGCTTCTTGCTATACCGACTAGGCAGCGTAATACCACATCGCAGGCTGTTCCAGCTGGAGCTCCGTCTGGATAGTCTTGATTACTTTGCGGATGTCATTTGGATCAGCCAGTTCTTGCACGAACCAGTTGTGGTTTGTATGTAATGTGATCACCCATTGAGCGCTTTCGCAGTATGGTGTCTCAAGTGTCAAGTCTGTGCGACAAAGCTGTTGGAGGTGGCGGTTGGTCGCACGCATCAACAAGGCCTCGGTGTACACATTAAATTTGTTCTCGTCGTAGGCGACGAGCTTGTGCTGTTTTGCGTAGTCCACGAGCTGCTTCGTCTTCACACCGAGGCCGTAATACATCAACCGTGGCACTTTCGATTGATCATGTGGGTCCAAGAAGTACGCCCTGTTGAGTATCTCTATGGGCTCTGTGCCTTTATAGTGCTCCGCGGCCCACTGGAAAGGGATGACTTAGGAGGATTCAAAGGAGTACACAACGGATACTCACCTTCCGGCGATTTTCCAGCGACTCCTCGGTGACTTTCCAACCGAAGCCAGATTCGGGGTCACGGATACGATATCCTTCTTCATCTAGGACGAATTCGATGGGATACTCCGCAAAAGCGGGCGTCTTGGACTTGGGCGGCCGCGATTCCATGGACGAGACTGCACGGAGAACTAGTAGAAGCTTGAGTTGTAGTGTACAGGTCAACGTAGCGATCAGCAAACAGTCGCCAGCACGTATATGAACGATCGTATTCTCGGTCACGCTTACGTCCGAGAGTGACAGGTCCAGTTGACAGTGACCAAAATCTCGAAGGCGTAAACAAGGGGCGTCCAAAACCTTACATAATACATAGAATCAACCCCAGGAGATTGCGGTGGCAGGACCCCGTGAGCAATTCCCACCACCACTGCTTAACCGAGCACTCGATCACAATTGCGGAGGTACGCAGAGCGTCGAATCAGAGTGCAGTAGTACGCGCTCGTCTTCTACGCATCGTGACGGTTCGCGCACGGTGAGGATCAATGCCGGCGACAAAGATG
>SEOQ01000921.1:0-10900 GCA_004679275.1 Dentipellis fragilis
TGCTTCTCCCATACTCATCGTGTGAAATGTGCGTGAAGTCTGAGTCTTTGCGTCGACTTGAAGTTGGTGAAGACGAACATGCCAACGATTCGTACGTGAAAGCGTGTGTAAGTATATTTTGAGTTGTCTAAACCGTGATGATGTACGAGTACACTTCGTGCGATAAAATACATGTCGTGTCGTCATCTCGATATCGCATTTAGTACGCAAATCGGAAGTTCAATCTCTGGTTACCAACATCCTTGGTCGTCTCGAGATACTCCGTTTGCTCCTAAAGTAGCTCGTTAGATGGTACTGGGCCCGGAAAACTGGAGGATGCTCACTTTTTCTGTCATGACATTCCATTTCTTCTCTCTCCGCTTGTTGAGGGTGCGGTAAAAGAAGTATGTGAAGGCATATAGTACAAGATTCATGCAATTGATGCCGATGAGGGCACGGTTGCCTGCCTTGTCTATGGTGCAAGATCAGTCGCTTGTAATTGGCAGCGGGGCGAAGGACGTACAAAGCGGTTTGTCTTTGGCTTGATAGATGTTTGCCTGCGAACGACCAAATAGTTCGTAAGAGGAAAGGCCGATGGAAGGGATGAACATACATAGATAATCGCTCCCGCTTGCACGAACATGTTGTACACGGAGGCTGATATCGTCCTCGTGCGTACGCTATGCGAGTTCCGAGATGCCCATGCCACCTGGATTGGGTGGACATACGGGAAACCAACAACAAGGGTAATTACCGCATAGTAGACCCACTGCGACGTATGCGCGTTGAAGGTATACAATGCAACCAGCAGGGGCAGTGACCAGATTTGCAAAATGACCGTGGAGAGTACACGGCTGTTGATGACTTCGCTGAGGTATGCGGTAATGAGAAGGCCAATCGTCCCAATCACATAGGCGGGAATGCTGAGTAAATTGGATGTCGTAGTGGAGAAACCTAGGTTGCGCAGTGACAGTGTGAGGTAAACCTGAGGAGCGCCGGTGGGTACTGCAAAGCGTCAGACTCGGAGACCGTCGATATCTTGCTGAGGAACTTACTCATGTGGGTTAAGCCCAAGATATACAACGGCCACATGTGCCAATCACAGAGCGCCTGCCAGATCATCTTGACGTTCAAGCCCTGGCGATTGTGCATGTCCGACTTAGATGGGTCATCGCGAAGAACTCTGTAGATGATGTTAGTAAGGAGAGCGAAGCGTGACCTCTGCTCCTTACCTGTTAACCATGATGACTTCATCTCTGAATAAGAAGTTTGATAACAATGAGCGAAATTGGGTGGTTCGACAGCGCGACTGAGCATACCGATCCGTGAACCAGCCTTTAGGTCTGAACCAGGCTTTGGTCTGGGTAGGGCCAGCAGGCATCATGAAGTACGATATCACACCAGTCAAACACGTGAACACCCCTTCGATGAGGAACAGGTAGCGCCATCCAGACTGCCCGTTATGACCACGGAGCTTCAAGATTCCTGTAGCGAGGAAAGCGGCGACGATATCGGTGAGGTAGTTGGAGACCCAAAACCAGGCTAGACGAATTGGCACTGTAGCACACGACGTGGGTCAAAGACAACGATACCGGATATGACCATGGGCACTCACGCTCAGTCTTCGTATAGAAGTATGACAGGTAAAGGACGATATCGGGAATGAATCCTCCCTGAAGGAATCCGAGAAAAAATCTACAGAGGGTGTAAGCCGTCGCATTATAAGTATGTGTTATCCTCGAACCTTGTAGCAAGGAAAGAGGCCCGCCCAGAGAGCCAGTACTGACTCCAGGACACAACACTCCACAGTACCATCTATACTTGCATTCAGCACGGACCGAATCGAATAATAGCGAACTCGCAACTCACCTGAGAGGGAATCCAGATATCAGGTCCTAACCTCTTCGATACAAGTTGAGAGGGAAGTTCCGCGATTAGGAAAGCGAGCCGGAAGAGGGTGTTACCCAGATTGAAGTCGTCTGTGGTGATTTTAAGATCCTGCAGGAAGTTGTCGGTGTTCGCCTGGGAGATGTTGCTGCGGTCCAGATCGAGAGCAAAGAACATGACGAACGCCCAAATCATGATCCTCGTGTCGATCTTGCGCACTACGCGCTGGACAGAATGACGACAAGTTCAGTTGCTATATGCGTGAACCGAAGTAGGAACAATGCACCTTCTCTTCGCGCCAAGTCCATCTCGCGTCAGGATCGAACCGATGAGCGTTCTCGTATTTTGATGGGGGCCGGTTGAGCTCAAGCGTGACGGGGTCGTCAAACACAGAGGGTTGTGTCGCAATAGCATCGAGGTCGATGGATTGGGATTTTCTCCGACGCCAGAACGACGCAAGGCTTCGTGGCTCTTCGGGAGCGCCCAAGGGAACCGGGGCTCCTTTGACAGACGCGATGTCTGCACCGCCACGCTTCTCGTCTAAGCTGAGATGGCCGTCGGATGACGCAGTCTTCTCCAGCGAAGCCTGTTCTGTGGACATGGCAGAAAACAGGTTAACACACGGGTGAAGCTCGGGAAGATGGAATGGCGCAAGGCGACTGAAGAGAGCACACCATGGCAGACATTTCGGGATACTTATAGGTGAGTTAATAAGGAACGGAAAAGTTATCCACGAGCTATGTCGCGGTTGGTGTCTCGTATTGCGCTTTCCAGAACAGAATTGCGCGATCCTGCTGGAGTGGTCACCTTTTGATGAGTTCGTTAGCTTCTCTCGGTCACGTGGCACGAATATCTGCCGTGTTCCTAGATGGAAAGCTCAAGACACGACCGGCGCAAGGGACTTCTTAAACGCGAATGTCATTAGCACTTGCATACTCAAACAAAACGACACTCTACTATGCGAATTGCTCTATCGTCTAGGCACTCCCCCACGACCCCGTCCCCTCAGTGCTCGCTGGGCCGCGCCCGGCGGAGCCTTCGGTCCAGGGTTTGCCTGGAAAGACATTCAGTATGCGTCACTTGACTAAGAAAAAGGTACCGCCTACCTGCTCGCTCTGTGGATTCCTAACCGTCTCATCCACACTAATGATCAAGCAAGCCGCCTCCACAGCGCTACTAATTGCGTTGACCTTGATAAGGCTGGGCTCCCAGACGAAGGCCTCCAGGTTGTCGCGCACGCCATCCGGACCGTCGACATCCACACCGATCCACTTCTCACCATTGGCATGCCTCATCCGGAGCTTGTTGAGGATATCGGTCGAATCTAGACCAGCATTGTCGCAGATCTGTCGGGGGATGATTTCAAGGGCCTTCGCGAAAGCAATCTGGACAAGCTGCAGCTTTCCTGGGATGGAGAGCGCATGCTTGCGGATGTACGCGGAGAGGTCCATCTGGTTCCGAAATGTCAGAAGTGCGTCCAAAAAGCATCAACGTTGCAGTCGTACCTCGATGGCGCCTCCTCCAGCGACAACTTCGCCGTTCTTGACAGCCCGCCTTACAACCATGATGGCATCGTGCAGACTACGCTCCACCTCCTCAATAAATTGCTCCGCGCCACCACGAAGTAGAAGCGTGCAGGTCTTAGCCTTCGGGCATTCCTGGAAGATGTTGTAACGCTCGCCACCGATCTGCCTCTCATTGAATGATCCACAGGTGCCGAGGTGCTCCCGAGAAATGTCGGCAGTTGTTGACTGGATGGAGCCACCCACTGCCTGAACCACACGGCGAAGATCACCTGCAGGGACGCGGCCAGCACAGAAGATGTCCCGGTCAGCAAACCACTGTGTCGCCAAATCGCCGATGGGCAGTTTGCTGAGGACGACCTTGGCACCAGTCTTCTCGATCTCCTGCAGCTTCCTGAAGATGATCTCCCACTCGGCATCGACGATCGCCTGGTAGTCCGAGACGGCATCCACCCGGACTTCGGCGTTGTCCTTCTCTGCCTTCAGTTCGAGCTCGACATTGAGAGAGAGGATGAGAGGGTTTTTGAAGGACTTAGGTTGCTGCTCCGCGCCTGCATATGTAAATGTCTTTTTGAAAGCAACGCCCTGGACAAGAAGGGAATCCTGCATGCCGCCGCCAGGGATCTTCTTGACACCGATCAACGATTCATCCAAGTCCTCCTGGTCTAACGACTCGACAGCATCGACGACCATCTTGGAGAAGAACGGCTTCTCGGAATGGATGAGTTTTGATGACATAGAGGTAGAGGCACACTTCATAAGAAGTGACCGGAGTTTTCTGAAGAACGCGATCAGCGAGTGTCCACATAACAAAGTGTATGGATACGCACTCGGGGTCAGACTTGTCCACCGTGACCTGGATCTCCTTAATCCGATCGATGGCCTGAGGTGCACGCGTAAGGATAAACGTCATAGAACACACAGGACACATACCAGTTGCGCAGCTTGACGGAAGCCCTTCATGATGATGTGGGGGCTCACATCATCTTCGATGTAGCCTCTGATCTCCTTAAGCATCTGAGCAGCCAGGAGGACCACGCTTGTCGTGCCATCGCCGACCTCCGCGTCTTGCGCACGCGCGATGTCGACGAGAGTCCTAGCAGCCGGATGCACAATATCGAGCAGCTTCAAGATCGTCGCGCCGTCATTCGTAATCTGCGCTTCTCCCCGGTCAGAAACGATGAGTTTGTCCATTCCCCTAGGTCCGAGTGTGCTGGACAGCGTCTCTGAGATCGCGAGACATGCGGAGATGTTGGAAAGGAGTTGGCCCTTGCCTTGAGAGCTGTCTGTGCCCTCTTTGAGGAGCACGACAGTAGGTTGCTAGATATAAAGGTCAACATCGACTATGAAAAGCGAAAAACCACGAAAAGTACCATCGGCAAAGGTCGCTGCATTTTGAGGAATGTTTTGGAGTTGCGCAAAGCCTCGCTAATGAGGCGCGTGTATACCAAAAGCGTCGGCGATCTTGTCTGTGTGTTCTTGTTTGGCGGACGCGCTTGACGCGTCTGAGCTTGTCTTCCTCCGACTCGGTCGCGTCGCGTCGCACCACTAATCAGTCTCGTCCCTCCCCCTGCTACCTTCTCCTTCGTTGTCGCCATGTCATCGAAACCACTATTCTTTGCGGGGTCTGATGACGAGGACGAATCTGAGGCCGCAATTACGCCAGAGAAACCAGTGCCAATGGACGTTGAACTTCCTAAGGAGGCGGAACTTGAGCTCAAGGAGGAAGTCGTCCCTGAGAAGCGTCTCTTTATTCCTGACAGTGACGACGAAGAGGATCAGCCTAGGGCTCGCTACAAAACCCCCAAACCGCTAATTCACACACTTGACGATGACTTCCATGAACCGCTGAACTTCGGTCTCGGTGATGAAGTCGACCTCCCTTCATTACACCCTTCTCCACGAGCATCGAGTGTCTCAAGTCAATCTTCTCATCACACTCCGAGGTCTTCTTCTCCTGCACCTTCGAGCCGCGACTCGCCGCCACCGGCTAAGAAGCGTCGTCTCTCGCCGCCTAGGAACACTCAGGCTAGCAAGAAGCCGGCTTTCCGCTCCGCATACATCGGGTCTTTTCTTGTAGCTAATGCCTGGAGCACCGTAAAAGGCAAAGGCTACATCAAACCTGGGGATGCAATACGCGTTGAACGTGACGAGCAAGACGAGGAGACAAAGAGCCGCCCGGCATTCAGCGGGAAGGAGAAGGGGAAGAAGAAGCAACTTAACATCGCAACCATGTTCAAAGCACAGCAAACCAAGCCTGTCAAGAAAAAGACAAACACAGTTGTCAGGCTTACGAACGCGCGAGGCTTCGGTATGATAGCCCTGAATACATATATGCGGGTGAGATTACTCACCTAGAGATAGAATTTGGACGTCTACCTCAAGAGGTGGCGGTATGGGTCTCCAAACTTCTTGAACTTGGTATGCTAGGGCGCGCCATTCATCTCGCGCGCGCACGCTTACATGTCCCAGGTATCGTCGATTTCAAGGGTAGCACGATGGTGGACTGTCCAGAAACCCTTCACTCGGGTGCGGACCTCATAGTCTCCCTGACTCTTCACATGAAGGCCAAAGCATTCAAAAGCGCCGGAATGCCTTCATCTGACAGGCCGAAAGTCATGTTCGACGACGGTCGCGAAACCACTGAGGAGCAGAATCTCCGCGAACGTAAGAGCGCATTGCTGCACCTGTTCGATGTCCTCAACATGAGGCCCGTGAGCGGAAACGATGCTTCTAAGCTGCGCAAGCAAGCCGAAGGCGAGCTTGGCCACGATGAATTGATACAGCTCACTCAGGTTCCAAAGAAAGACGGCAAGATAAAAAAGGTAGAAGTTGTGGGAGACGGCGAAGAGGTTGAGGTCGAAGGAGACGGAGAGGAGCTTGCAGACAACGAGCTTGACTTGATTTACCAGCGGTCAGCAGCCTGGCGATCAGACTGTTGGCAATCCTAACCTTTTGGTTTTGCGCAGGGCACAGAAAAACGACCAGTCGATGGCCGAAATGGATCCGGCAGACACTTTCGAACTAACACTGCGTGGCTATCAAAAACAAGCGCTTTAGTGAGCGAGGCAGCCATGCATATTTTCTATTACGCTGACATGACAATTCCAGCTGGATGCATTCCCTTGAAATGGGGTTAATGTCTGCTCGCGAAGCAACCGCCATGCATCCGTTGTGGAATGAGTGAGTTTGTTTCCGTATTGCTTTTGTTCTTGCTGAAAATTTCTCTGAAGGTACCGATTCCCAGCCGAGCCGGTCGACGGAATCTATGACCTGACCGCTGAAGAGCAACCATTCTACTTCAATCCGTACTCGGGCGAACTTAGCTTGGAGTTCCCGAAGACAGAGCGGAAGTGTAAAGGTGGCATCTTAGCGTGCGTCGTGCTTTCTTGATTCTGCAGCTTCTTTCACTAAGACTCTCGTAGAGATGGTACGTTCCTTCTAAGATATAATGAACTCAGCTAATCACAGGAATAACAAATATGGTATTCACAGAGAGTAAGTACATTCAATACCTTGAAACGCCATATTGCTGAGTCTCGAATTAGTGGGGATGGGCAAGACGATCATGATCTCCTCGCTCATACATACAAATCCTGGTCCCGATACCACTCCAGCACCCAAAGCGGAACCACAGCCCACCCGGCGCCGCCAGCTGAAGCTCGACAGTGCTTTCCGCGTGGTACCACGTTCATCGCAGTCATCGAAAGGACCTACCGCGACTCTTATCGTAGCGCCCACCTCCCTGCTCACCCAGTGGCTGGAGGAGCTGCAGAAATGCAGCAAACCTGGAACAGTGAAGGCTCTCGTCTGGCACGGCCAGAACCGGCTGGACCTGGACGCTGTGATCGAGGATGAGGATGCCATCCCTGTCGTCATCACGTCGTACGGCGTCCTTGCCTCAGAGCACGCTAAAGTGGAAAAGACGGGCAATCAGGCATCTCCGTTGTTCCGAAGTAAGTGGTGATTTTCTGTACTTCAGTTCGCTGAAGGCTCAGTGTTTGCATGCACAGCCGAGTGGTTGCGTGTAGTGCTGGACGAAGCGCACCATTGCAAGTCACGTACGAGCAAGACGGCCAAAGCGGTATATGCACTGCGTGCGCGGCGGCGCTGGGCCGTCACTGGGACGCCTATTGTGAATCGCGTCGAGGACCTATTCTCGCTTCTGTGAGTACTCCGAAACTCCTCCACCCCTTGCATCTAACGTGGGTGTTAGGAAATTCTTGGACTTCACCCCATGGTCGGACTATGCATTCTTCCGCTCGTAAGCCGCAGCTGTCGATTCAGACTCCTCTGCTATTGTTACTAAGTTAATTACAGATTTATCACGCTCCCTTTCCTCGCCCATGATCCAAAAGCTATCGAGATCGTCCAGGTCATCCTCGAAAGCGTCCTCCTGCGGCGCGAGAAGAACATGCGTGACAGCGACGGCAAGCGTATCGTCGAGCTGCCCGCGAAAGAGATCGTCATTGACACGCTGCGGTTCTCCACCGCCGAGCGCAAGATCTACGACTCGATATACACGGACGCGAAGCGCGATTTTGAGCAGCTCAACGCGAAGGGGCTCGTCAGCCGGAACTATACGCATATCTTGGCAATGCTGATGAAGTACGGGCGTCACTGCTACTGTCTCTCTTTTTCTTGCGATTCTACGTCTCATTACCCAATTTCAGACTTCGCCGCGCGGTGCTTCATCCAAGCCTTGTGCTCTCCGAGGACGAGCAGGCCGAGGTGCCGAGCGGAGACGGCCGCGTGGATGTGAACTCGATGATCAAGCGCTTCGCGAAAATGGAAGATTCGGAAGGCGGTTCTGGCAACGGGAGCGGGAGCAGCACGCCCAACGGAAATGCCTACGCGGAGGGCGTCTTGAACAACCTCAGCTCGCAGGTGAAGCAAGAGGCCGACGAGTGCCCTATATGCATGGACGTGATGGACTTGCCGATGATGTTCCCGGAGTGCATACATCGGTGGTGCGTTCGTTGTTACTCTCCAATAACCCGTTGAGGTGGTTCTGACTTGCCGGCGCTATGCAGTTGTAAAGACTGCGCCATCAGCTTCCTGGAGACATGTGCTGCCAAGGACGAAGACGGCCGCTGCCCAACGTGCAACCGCGGGCCCGTGAAGGTGAGCAGGCTACGCGCGGGCAGTCACCGCTGAGTCGAATTTGACATTCTTCCAGGAGAGCGACCTGCTCGAAGTCGTAACATCGAGGAACCGCGCGTCCTCTGAAGGCCCACCGGACGTCACCCTGCGCCGAAACGACTTCCAGACATCGACCAAACTCGATGCGCTAATGTCCAATCTCCGTATGTCCCATCCGAGTCCATGCTGCCCTATCCAGCACCCCATGGCTGTGAATTCTGACACCAATATTCTGCAGGCCGCATACAAGACCAAGACCCGTGCTTCCGCGCGGTCGTGTTCTCGCAGTTCACGAGCTTCCTCGACCTCATTCAGGTCGTGCTCGAGCGCGAGCGGTTGACATGGTTCCGGTTCGACGGTACCATGGACGTGCGCCGGCGCAACGAGGCCGTGGCGGACTTTAAGGCGCCCTCGCGCAGGCCGAAGGTGCTCATCATCAGCTTGAAGGCTGGGGGCGTGGGACTCAATGTAAGCTATGTTATGCGGAGAGGATGTGAACTGTCGCTGATGACGTTTGGGGTTCTGCAGTTGACGACTGCGAACCATGTGTTCATGGTACGTCTTACATGTGTATCCCGAATATGCTAGGTGGATCTGACCAGGCTTCGCAGATGGATTGCTGGTGGAACGCAGCGACCGAAAACCAAGGCAAGTCACGGCTCGGTTCATCCCTGACCACCATCTTACTTCTATTACCGCAGCCATCGACCGCGTGCACAGGATCGGCCAGGATAAAACAGTCTACGTCAAGCACTTCATCGTGGGTACCCTCTCCCTTTCCCCCGCGGGCTTCTGGAGGCTTCTCTGGATGGCAGCTGACTGGTTTTCTTTGTGTCTAGGTCGAGGATACGATCGAGGCCCGCATCCTGCAGATCCAGAAGCGCAAGACGGCATTGGTGAAGGAGGCATTTCGTGGAGGAGGGAAGAGCGGTGCTGGGGCTGATCCAGAGAGCTTGGAAAACCTCAAGATTATGTTCGGAGACCAATAGATACCACACGCACGCCTGGACTACCATCGATATCCTCAAGCGACCTCTCGTTGTCTCTAGCTTAAGGATCAGCAGGATTGAAACAGGGATACATACCATCAGATGCCATCGCAAGTACGCAAGGGGTCTACGCACGGATTCACAACTTCCATAACGTATCAACACAGCCCAGAAATAAGAGATACATTGGGTTACACGAACGTACGATAAATACAGACATTCAAAGCCAGGTGAGTCAAAGCACGAAAGCGAGCGCGCGGTTGTCTGTGTGCGCCAAGAAGATACAAGAAGGCCAAAGGAATACACCACGACCCCGCTCACGCTCATACTAACGACTCGCCGATCGTAAAATGGACGTGGTCTCCCTCCCCCAGGGTGAGGCGCACGGGCAGGCGCGGGTCGATGCGGACAGGGGCGCTGGTGCCGACGTAAAAATCCCCGCGGCTGAAGTTGCGCGTGATGGCGGCGGCCTCCTCCTCGGTGAGGGGTCGCGGTCGCTTGTTGGGGCGGAAGGTGGAGGTGGATGCGCCGGTGTACGCGCCGTTGTACTCGTAGTACTGCTGGTGGGTGAGGCTGGGGGGTTGCATGGCATAAGGAAGAGGGGGAGGGGCGAAGGGAGGAACACCGGGGGCTACGCACGTTGCTTCAGCCGTCATCGGCATGAAGGATATCAATGAGGACGAACCAGGAGTTTGTTGTTGCGAGGAGTGATCGATGGCATCGGGGTCGGGGTAGGCGCAGGTCGCGCCGAGGCCGCGCTTCAGACAGTTCTGCGCGGGGTCGGCGGGGAGGAGCGATGAAGAGAGATAGGAGACGACGGACCTGGCAGGGGAGGACCTCGCTGCAGCGGGTTTTGCCTGCATGACAGGCGGTGCAGGCGCGACGGACTGCGGGCGCTTTTGCTAGAAAGGGGCGGGGTGAGCGCGGGGCGGCAACGACGGCGGCGACGGCGGCGGCGGACACGCACACTTCCGAGAGGAGTCCCCGAGGGAGCCGGGGCCATTCTGGAGAGACTGCTGGAGCTGCTGGTCCTGGACTTGCAGGATCGACTGCTGCGGCTGCTGAAGGTGCTGCGTGTCAATAATCGACGGCGTTGCCGTGTCCTGGGCCGGAGTACTCGCTGGCGATGGGGCCGACATGGAGGAGGCGTCCGCGGGCGTCGGGGCCACCCGTGTCGCCCGAACATCTGCGTTTATACCGGCCCTCCAACTTACATAACGCCCTCTCCATTGGACAGGCCTCGCCGCCGCCGTCTCCCTCGGCCCTTCCGGCCCTCGACCCGGTCGGCGACGCCGGGCACTCGGCCAGGCTCCGTCCGGCGCCCACACCAACCAGCGCCTGCCGGTCTGTCCTCTTCTCCGCACCCGGTACCTCACCTCC
>SEOQ01000922.1:0-10825 GCA_004679275.1 Dentipellis fragilis
CCCATTCTTGACCTCGAGCGCATCGCAAAACTGGTAAAAGTGGGCACCCGGACCGGAGAGCGGACTCAGGTTCTGCCAGTCCCATAAGTTATTCCTCACTGGGGATAAGTTAGTGTATAGCGATGATCAGTATCGAAACTAAACAAGAGCACTATTATCATGACGTACGTGCGCCCGCGACATCGTCGAGATGCGTGACGTCCGCCATTCCATAGGCATCCTTGAGGGCATCGATCGCACTCTGATTCCCTGAAGTGAAGACCTTGTCGAAGTGCTGCACGACTGCTTGTACGTCGGCAGAGCAGTTTTGCGGCATGAACTGGCGGACGATGTCGAAGTATTTCCAGAAGTCACTGAATCGATGTTGTCAGGAACGCATCCTAAGCATGACACCAAAATTCTTACACAATGCTCTCAACGACGGCGGATGATGCATAGCCGGCCCAGAAGATGTCCGGTTTACTGAGTATCTGTGAGCAGAGAAAATATTGAAGGAGGCTCGGGTCGACTCACTTGACTTTCGCGAAACTCGTCAATGCACCGGAGTAGCTACCGCCCACCAGCACCCAGGGTGCCTTATCAGGCGACACGCAATCGCCACCAGGCATAAGTAACTTGACGTTCTTCGCGAAGTAAGCCAGATCGTCGATTGCTTGCTGGATAGTAAGGTACTTGAGGCTTGCTACGCTCAGATCGGGGTACGGGTTGGAGAGGCCGAAGAAACGGTGCTCGATGGCAATAGATGCTCCATTTTCCTGCTGCGCGAGGAGACCAACCATACTCCTGTTGGTCAGGAATACAGTGAACTCTTCGTTGACGAATGTTTGAGCGTCAGCAAGTGCATAAATGTAGGACGAGGATACTCACCCTCAGCGTTGCCCTCTCCGGGAGTAAACAGAACCATTGGTCCCCCTGTAATAAGTAACGCTGAAAGTCAACATCAAGTCCACGGATAGAGTAATAGACACGCACCAGGCTCATAATTCTCCCAATCAAACCAATATCTCTGCTTGAACGTACCCAGACTCGGATTGTTGTGGTCGATGAGCTGGTCGAAGTAGTACGTGGTGTTCAAAGAAGGCAACAACTGCCCCGTCTTGGAGTACTTGACGGCATCCGAGCCAGGCCCGAGCCGCCCGACGACAGGCATGGGCTGCATGTTAGCGTGCGCGCGACCATCGGGGAGACGAGCAGAGACATAGGTCGCAGCGAGTAGCAGGAGGGCCGGAAGGATGGGGAGCATCTTGCGGGGACCCGTCTTGAATCGGGTGTTGAAGGAAGTACAGAAGAGAGTGCTGACCCAGGGCTGGCATCTTCCTGAACGCCTCTTATATCAGTACCAGCGAAGTCAGCCTCCGGTCTGGTTTCACCCTGGATCGTTTCCCTGTCAGCCTCCAGTTAGCCACGGCGATATCTTAGTTCATGGACTCCGATGCATTCGTCTGCGCTCCAATGTGGACTTGCTTCTAATCCTCGGACGAAAATGTGAATAGGGAGAAGACAAGACATCGTTATATTGCGACCTTCAGACTCAGAGACATGCCATCGACATATCGTCAGACATAGTCACATACATGTATCAAGCGATACTTGACTATGGTTGCACACAGTAAATCAGAAATGACCGCGGAAGCCTTGACTGTCTATGGACGCACCCTGATCGACGACACTGGCTACTTGTCCGTGCTTGAGTCACACATGATAGGTTAAAAACGACAATTTGTTTCACCCATCAGTTGGAGGTCTACATTTTTGAGAGTGTCTGTGCGCAAGAGTGTAGCGAAGAGAGGTCCATTGATGCGAGTGAAGACAGTGGCTAACACTGGTTTGAATTGAAGTTCGAGTTGAAGACGCCGGGACCCCGGCCGGCGTCCCCGGACGGCCGCGGCGGAGAAAGCCGGGGCCATCATCTGTCCGAGCTCACCACCACCACCAGCCATAACACCATTTATCGTCGACAACTCAAAGTGTATCAATCGGACAACATCCCACTGATGCAAATATACGAATAATCTCTCGAAACAACATTTGCAGTACATCGTTAAAGGCTAAGAACAGAAACTCTCTCGCGTGTTTGTGAACTTACAAATTTCCGACGAATTTCAGCCTGGCGAAGAGCCTCTGAGCCTGAGCAGGTCACAAAGTTCCTTGGTCAATCTCATGTCGTTCTAGGCTTATCATAATTGCATAGGTTTCGAGGCGCCGTGCTCTGTATCGTGCAGATGCCAGCTCGCACCGGCGATCCTTGAGTCGGCGACCTACATAGCTTTCAATTCATTCGGGAACAGATGATACTAACTATCAGCGCCTGCTATGTTGATATGTTCTAGAATATTTCTGGCATCAGAACATATTGAGGTACTCTAGCTGCGATGGTAGTCGCTATGGGGCCAGTCAACAGCTGTGCGAGATTATTGATCATGTATGCAAAACCGTGTCACCTCTTGTCCTTTTTATGCACTGACGAGTTAACCTTTTCCCCTGAACTTCTACCATAGTACAATCATCGCCACTGTCCTTATATTTTACCACATTTCTGGGTGATCTGGACATCGCTGTGCGAGTCGCCATCATAAGTACTGGTCCCCAACAAAAGAAAGTGATGCCGATCACTCTGTCTCTTTATCAATTGGGCGCAGTGCAGATCCCGCGTTTGGGGAATTTCACCGAGGCCCGATGTAGGGCGCGCCCCTCTCCCAGTCGGTATAAGTCTGTGCGATGTTGACCCGGTTCCCCAGCTGCGCTCCCCCTCACGTCCCATCTCTTTAGATTTCATGGCACCGGCTGCCGAACTCATCTTCTTCGACCCACACGCTCTTATTCTCTGACGACACAATCATAATGCTCTTCAACCCTGTCGCAATTGTTCTCGGTGTCATGGCTGCTACGATATCTGCCGCACCGGTACAACTCACGAACAGCTCTGTTACGACCTACGGCTCGACTGTTCTCAATAGCACGCAGGCCAAGGATGCGCTCGAGTTCACCGGCGCTCGGCAAGCCTTGATTGACGTGTAAGTGTATTCTAGTCTATAACCGCTCGCTTAGCTTTTGTGGCTGACTTGCGACTTTTCGCCTTGCTCTAGAACGGACCTCACGAAGTAAGAATTCCTACGATACATAAGTAAAAGTATACGCTGACAAGGTTCCTCGCGCTTCGGTCACAGGAACAGCACCGCCAATGCTACCGTAGTCGCTAGTGACCCATCGCAATTCGCCAACGCGACAGTGGTTGCACAGAATGTCACCAACTCCTCGACGCCCCTCAACGGCACGGGGTCGTGTCATGGGTCTAAACCTCCTCCGCCTAAACTTTCGTTCTTTTCCGGCTTCCGTCGGCTCTTTAGGTGTGGCTATATGATACGCAACCGTAGATGCTTGTTAACCATGCTCCTCCGACCTAGCAACGAGACCGCGGATGCGGAAAGCACAACCAGCTCAGATAACGACGCAGAGCCATGCCCCAAGTTGCCTGTGCCCCATGACGATTCATACAGCGGAACAATCATTGGATTCCGTCGGCGTTTCAGGTGAGAGGCTGTAGCAGGCTTGTTGATGGGGTACGTTTGTTGACCAACTTTCGCATTAGGTCGGAGAGAGACGCGTGAATTAAGAAGGAGACAAGATGTAGAGAAGTTGAGCATATCAATACGGGACCTCATGGTATCTTTGGACAGCCTTTTTCAACCGCGTGGACGTACACGAGTCCCAGAAGCTGAATGAAATTAACACATGAAGTCAGCTGCAACGCATTCAATTTCCCGACGCTGTCGATTGAAGGAGACTTCAGACACGCCTAGATTTTGTCGCCGATCCCTATTCACTGGGTGGTCGTGGTGTGAATCCTACCGAACCCAACCATCGACTGGGCATGTTGTAGGCTGACTGCGCAAAATCGACCGTCAAATTCTTTCTGTAGCTGCTCTCCCTCACGCATTTGTTTGCTTAGCTTGCCCGAACTATCTGAGTTCCCTGACACCAAGACCGCTTCACGCGGAACATGAACAACCGGTAGGCTAGACTCCATCGACGATCCTTACGCAGATCGTCCTGTGGCATGATGCATGGTGTACTAGTGATGCTACAGCTCATCGCTCAGCGCGGATCCTGTCTCCAAAATGATCGTCATCTGTTTGTGAATCCTGCAGGCCGCATTCTCCGAGTAATAACGTCTTTCGTCTCCGATTGTACAATTCCGCGATTCTAAAGTAAATATACTGTACCTGTGATACATATTCAGCAATAAACCTCTCAATCTTCCCTACGATGGTGACCCGCAGGTTTCCACTCCGCCAGCCATCCCTTGATATAATCAAAGCCTTGCTGCTGCACCTTCGCCACCGTCGCGTCCGCAGTGCCGAAGCTAATGATCAAATCTCCAGCATGGAACCCGTCGCTCTCCGTGATAGGCTGGCTGGGCGTGCTGGGCATGGTGTGGTTGTCTGCAGACAAGGTTGCGTCGCGCCAAGGGTCACCTGAGATGTATTATCAGATATAGTTATAGTTAAAAGCGGGAGAAGAGAGACGCACGGAGGCCGTTGGCGTAGAATAGCCGATCAGCGTGGGCGCTCCAGCCGCCGTATGCTTTGTTGGTTTGTCCGACGTTAGGGACGGCTGGGGAGCTGAATGCTTCGGGGAACATCATCTCGCATTGTCTCTAGATATATATGGGTTTGTGATTAGGAAGTTGATGAAGAATGTTATTTAGAGAAACGCACCTCATCTCCGCTTGGCAGCACGATCCTGGAGACGAGTGACGGCGTGCCCACCGGGGCAGAATCCTGGAAGAATCCCACCTCGTTGCAACTACATTCGGAGAGGTGATCACCACGAGAAACGCGGGCCGTAAGGGCTATGAAGGGTACTCACACGATCCATTCCCAAGATCGATTCGCATCGTCAATGGTGGTGTTGGTCCAGAACGACTGGCTCGCATTGTACGTCCCAAGACAAGTCCTGCGCAACGTTAGTCGATGAGTTGTCGAAATAGAACACTAGTACTAATCGAATGCACTCACTCCGCGTCTTGACCCCCACAGACTGCCACAGCCACGAGTCCGTCAGTACCAGACAACCCACGTCTGACAGACGCTAGTACTCACGTATATCCAGGTAGGTGTTCTTGAAGTACGAGCCCCAAGCGCTGACGGCATGATCGACGCCCCATCCACTCGCCGGCGCGTTCTCCCTATCCTTGACCTCGAGCGCATCACAGAATTGCCAAAACAGCGCACCCGCACCGCTGATCGGCGACAGGCTCTGCCAGTCCCACAGATTGTTCCTCACTGATCGAAGTCGCAGCATGGCACGCACACAGTACTCTATCAGCGTCTGCGGGCACGTGTGCAATATTAACCTCGGAGAAGGACTTACAGGCGCCGGTGACGTCGTCCGGGTGCACGACGTCCGCCATGCCAAACTCGGCCTTGAGCGCGTCGAACGCGGACGTGTTGCCGGATGCGAAGACCGAATCGAAGTGCGCGACCACGGCTTGGACGTCCGCGGAGCAGTTCTGCGGCATGAACTGGCGGATGGGGTCGAAGTATTCCCAGAAGTTGCTGTCGCGAGCAAGTAGCCAGTGTCAGCGGTGTCAGGGCGGGGACGTGTTGGGAGGTGACATACGTGATGCTTTCTACGACGGCGGATGAGGCCCAGCCGGCCCAGAACGTGTCGGGTTTACTGCGCGATTCAGTGCCTTGGTTTGAAGAACGTGTGGATGGACGTGACTTACTTTACTTTAGTCCAGGCGGTCAAGGCACCAGAGTAGCTTCCCCCAACCAAGACCCACGGCGCTTGCGCAGGCGTCACATTGTCGGAGAATGGCAGCTTTACGTTATCCGCAAAATACACAAGGTCGTCGATGGCCTGTTGGATCGTGTGGTACTTCAGACTCGCGACGCTCAGGTCCGGATACGGGTTCGACAGGCCGTAGTACCGGTGCTCGAGCACGATGGAGGCGCCGTTCTGTTGCTGCGCGATGACGCCGCTGACGGTCTCATTCGTCAGGTAGCCAACGTACCCTGGGGATAGAACGAGGCAAGCATTAAATATTCGGCACTCCTCCGCATGGCAAGAGGGAGACACACCTTCAGCGTTTTCTTCGCCAGGTGTAAACAATACTATTGGGCCGCCTACAAAGTTCTATGGGTATATCATCAAGAGAGTCGAGGATCAGTCAACGTTCACCAGACTCATAAAACTCCCAATCAACCCAATACCGCTGCTTGAACGTCCCCAGGCGCGGAGTATCGTGGTCAATAAGCTGGTCAAAGGTGTATACCGTGCCAAGCGGCGGCAGCGTCGCACCGGTCTTGGAGTGGTTGCGCGACCCGTCGCCGCGCAGCTGTACTTTCTTGACAATGGGAGGCGGGGCCATGTTCCCGGTGAGGCGCCCGTCGGACAGCTTGCTCAACGCGGAGCCCGCGAGGACGAGTAGGGGCGTGACGAAGGACAGCAGCATCTCGGATCGCTGTAGACCGTGGAAGGCTTCGAGCTCGGAGCCTGTGGAGTTATGGAGTAGTCTTCCTGCGAGCAGGTGGACCACTGGACTCACTTGGTGTGCGGGGGAGGAGGCTTTATATAGGACGCTACCCCGCGAATGCAATGGTTATCCCCAATGGAGCACAGATAACCTCGACCGTATGGCACGCTTCGCGAGCACGCTTCTCCGCGGTATTGCGGTGATAACATGACGTGTCCGCGTCCGCAAGAATAGTGGCGTACCTCGAGAGTGTGCTCGTCGAAGCGCGGCCTCGAGGTTCCCAGTGGCTTCGACCCTGATTGGGACAGCTGACCGTGTCATGCTGCGCTTATCTGTGCTTATGGATAGAACTTGTGAGCAGCGGCGCGGCGCGTAATTGTTTAAGCTACGCTCGACGGCACGCCGTACGGGTGCGGGCGCCGCCGATTTGCTGAGAATTCACGACAGAGAGGTGGGTGCGTATTTCATGTTTGTCCTGTTTAAATTGATTGTCGGGGTGTATGGCTAGAGATCTGCGGCCTAGTCTGAACTGGAAGACCCGCATCACTGTCAAAGGAACGACTGATCTATCAATAAGCTAAGCACGAAAGTTGCCTGCGTCAATTTGCTCGCATGTCACTCACCGTTCGACGTGATTTTCAACTGTACGTGTCGAAGCGGAGGTAGAGGTGGTCGGATTCCGTAACACGCAGACTAAATAGCCCATCCAATTTGCCACCACTGTCAAGAGAGGATATGGGTAAAGGCCTAGTGCGTACCAGAGCAAACCCATCCGCGTCCAAAAGGACACAGGTGACACCAGTACCTGGAATTGAGATCGCACGAAATAGACACACCCAACCCAAGTGTCGCACCATTAAATGAAGTAACAAACCAAAAACATCGACTCTTCTATCTCAACCTCAGACTAGTCAAAGTCATCGCGCTTGAAGTGGTACGCCGGCCTCCACTCCGCCAGCCACGTCTTCATGTACCCGAGCGCGGCGGTCTGCACTTTCGCAATCGTCGGGTCGACCTGCGCCGCCGAGGTCTTGAGATCCGAGCAGTGGAAGCCATCGCCGACGAAGATCGGTTGGCTCGGTGTGCTCGCGACTGTGTGGTTGTCCGCGGACACTGTCGCATCACGCCAGGGGTCGCCTGTGTCACGGTCGCCGGATATGGATGTTAGTATGAACATGGATGCGAGGCAGAAGACAGCAGAAGCGACAGGGCGAGCGACTCAGGGGAGGAAGAAAGGCAGCAGGGGACGCACGTTGGCCGTTCGCGTAGAAGAGACGCTGGGACTTGGAGTCCCAGCCGCCGTATGCGCGGTTGGTTTGCGCGATGTTCGGGACGGGTGGCGAGCTGAAGGCTTCGGGGAACATCATCACGCATTGTCTCTATTAGAAACACCGATCTGTCAGAATATGACGTATGGCAAGATCAGTGGCTAAGACTCGCCTCGTCCCCGCTAGGCTGCAAGAGTTGAGACACGAGGGATGGTGCCCCCACAGGGGCGGCATCCTGGAACCAGCCAACCTCATTGCAGCTAGAAAGTCGAAAATCAGTGAGGCACGCTGAATGTATTGATGCGGGATCTCGAACGTACACAATCCAATACCAGGACCGGTTGGCATCGTCGACCTCGGTGCTCGTCCACTCACTCTGACTGGCGTCATATGTGCCGACGCAAGTCCTGATTTACGAAATTAGACACACGAGTCTCTTGAGGACACAAGCAGACTCGGGAACACACTCACTCCGCATCCTGACCGCCACACACTTCACCAAAAACATGAGTTCAGAATCAAAACGGTGCTTTCGGACAAAGAAAGCACCCACACTGCGGGAGGTACGTGTTCTTGAAGTACGTGCCCCAAGCGGCAAGGGCGTGATCGACGCCCCAGCCCGATGCATTCGCGCTCTTTCCATCCTTGACTTCAAGGGCATCACAGAATTGCCAGAACAGCTGGTTATGACCTGTCGTGGGCGACAGACTCTGCCAGTCCCACAAGTTGTTTCTCACTGAGCAAAGAAATATACAAGATAAGCACCATCAACCTCGGTCGGGATATACAGAACGTACGCGCGCCGGTCACGTCGTCCGGATGCACGACGTCGGACATGCCGTACTGGTCCTTGAGCGCATTGAACGCGGAGGTGTTGCCAGACGCGTAGACTGCGTCCCAGTGCTGAATCACCGCCTCGACGTCAGCAGAGCAGTTTTTGGGCATGAACTGCCGGATCGGGTCGAAGTACTGCCAGAAGTCGCTGTACGGGGACTGAGGGTGAGTCTGATGTCATGCAGCAGGCGCGCACTGGCACGCACGTGATGCTCTCCACGACCGCCGACGACGCGTATCCAGCCCAGAAGGTATGCGGTTTGCTATCCCTAGAATCAGCAGCGGCGCGTAGTAAAGCACCAATCTACGCACTTGATTTTTGTCCAGGCGGTCAGAGCACCTTAGGTCCGCAAGAATGTCGGCAACGCGCATCACGCGACGGCGAAAGGAGACCTACCAGAGTAGCTTCCTCCAATAAGAACCCAAGGTGCCTGCCCGGGCGCGACCTTATCGCCGCCCGGCATGGGCAGCTTGACGGTGTCTGCGAAGTACACAAGGTCTTCAATGGCCTGCTGGATCGTGTGGTACTTGAGGCTCGCAACCGTCAGATCTGGGTACGGGTTGGAAAGGCCATAGTAACGGTGCTCGATAACGATGGTCGCGCCATTCTCCTGCTGTGCGATGCGACCGTTGATGGTGCTATTCGTGAGGTATCCGGTGTAACCTGTTCAATTGCAAATTGGCATGCATCAGACGGCGCAGGTCGCAGTCGACGTACCATCGGCATTGCCCTCCCCGGGGGTCATCAAGATGATAGGACCACCTACGCGCGACCATAAATAAACCAAGACATGGACGACGGAGGTCCGACACGCACCATGCTCGTAGAACTCCCAGGTATGCCAATACCGCTGCTTGAACGTGCCCAAGCTCGGGTTGTTGTGGTCAATGAGTTGGTCGAAGTAATACGTCGTGTTCAGCGGCGGCAGCGGCGCGCCCGTGCGCGTGTGCTGCTTCCGCTCGTTGATGGGCAGCGCGAAAGGCTTCAGCACCGGCAGCGGCGGCATGTTCGCGTGCAGACGTCCATCAGGGAGACGTGCTGCAACGGAGGCAGCAAGGGCCAGGAGCGGCAGCGCGAGCGTCACGGTGTGCAGCATCGCGGGTCGCAGACACGGAGGAGACGGGGGAGAGCAGGGACTTGCCAGCACAGCGGCCGAAGCGCGCTATATAGGCGACTAGCGACTAAGCGAGAATTTGCTCGGCATCAGTGCATCGAGCTCGCTTCGTCGCGTTGGCAGGCCGAGTGTCGTGAACAGGGTGCTCCGACCGCAGGGCTTCTGTCGCGTACCGCGTGCTTCGCGGCTGATCATCCTCGGGGTTTGTTCGACAGCGTCGCGGGCTGCGCTGACCAAGCGGGCCCTATAATGGTATCCGTGCTGCTTTTAGATGGGGAGGCATGTGGAGGACGACACAAGGGCAGCGACGACGTGCTGGAGGCAGCACATGAGCCGCGCCGATAGAGCGACGGCGGGCGGAGGCAGATTTGTGGCTTCCTCGCGGTCCGCGTCGTCAGTGTCGCAACCCTGTGACTCGTGCACGATGAGTGGGAGTTAGATGCCGGATAATGCTTGGCTGGTGATGAAGTCGCGGTGAGGACTGGGCATTGTGGTCGGCATCAAACCTGTTTTGAGCAGCATGGACCGGTTCAATTGAACAGTCTCACGACATACTTACACCAGCAAATCATCTCAGGCTCGCATACTTACCCCCAGACTCATGAATTGCAATGGTACAGAACGTCTCGGGCAACATTAGGACTACATGATTACGAACGACACTGCCATGCGATACGCCTGCATACCAACTCGATGGCGTCCATCCGAATCGCATGGAGGGTGGATTGAAATCGGAAGGCCAGACACGCGATGGGACGCGAGGAGAGCACGTCGTATCGCATCTATATTTCCCATGAAAAGCGTACATGTGGGCGATGGCGCTACTGCGGTGGGAGAGGCGACAACCGAGGACCACCGCGAGCTCGAAGTATATACGTTGGACACCTTACGATGAGCGATGAACCCAGCTTTGTAAAGGACGCGTACGAGCCAATCGAGATGTCAATATTCAATGACTATTTCGAGACTAGGACGATCGACTTGTGACGTCGGGCGGCCCGTTGGTTGGGGTCCGGGTGACGGTCGCGAAGAGCGCAGTACGTGAATGGCCTGTGCTGGCGGAAAGGATACCAATGCAGATTGGCGGGAGAGGAGACTGAGAATGACGGGAACCCGAATAATCCTGG
>SEOQ01000923.1:0-10799 GCA_004679275.1 Dentipellis fragilis
GGAGGAATAAATTATGTGCGTGTTATTTGGCCTTTCTCTATGGTTCTGGAGACTTACTCTGCGATGCAGGTTCGATTAGATTATCGCGCTGCTGGTATATAATGATATATAGATGGCGTCGCTTGGTATACTTCGTTCCGCATAATGACTTCGCAGGCTGCGTCAGGCCGAGCCAGAAACTTCGGGACGAACAATAGCTCTAGACTGTCAATGCAAGACACTGAAGTTTGGTCACCAGACTGTCTTCCGCCACGTGCGTTCGACAGTCCCTTTGTGCAGTGACTAATTACCACGTGAATGTCGCCACTAGGTACTCAGCACTCAATTCGCCACACGCCACTCGCTGCATTCCTTCTTTAACGTTCAGTTCGCCACTCGCCACCCGCTGCCTTTCTTCCTCAACGCTCTCCCTCAGCCATTAGCCTGTATCCACCGAGGTCAGTTTTCATAAAGTCATCCATACGAGTAACAATCGCGTTAACGTTCCATTCGAAGATGCACCTTTGTTTGCAGATCCCGGAGTTGGTGTATGAGATCGCTTATGAGCTCTTCCCAACTCGCGACGTCAGATATCAAAGCATGGATTCACTTGTGCTGTCGCCGATGAAGGGCCGCAACGATGTTCTCGCTTTGGCAACGACATGCAAGGGCTTTCTCGAACTGAGCCTTGATATCTTATGGCGAGACATGCGTTCCATCAGGCCGATTTATAGCGTCCTTTGTAGTTTGTCGAAGGAAGAACGAGACCGGAAAAAGCTGAGTGTGAGTGTTGGGGATCTAATAGCAATGCGATGTATACTGATATACTTCTAGACAGCAGAGTTCTTCGCCATAGCGCGCTGGGATAGACTGGAGTACTACTGCCGACGGATTCGGAGCATCTACTCCTTTGGCATGATCTGCTCCGAGGGCGACGAGATCCATTCTCTTCTCATATACCATCAAAAGGCAACAGGGCATGCGGTGACCCCCAACCTTCGGTCTCTCATGTGGGACATGGACGACGACGAGGACTTGCAGTATTTACCCTTCTGCGGCCCCAATCTTACGTTCCTCGCTATTCTGCCTCTCTACTTGTTCGGTAAATCCACATCCGCAATCAATGGCCAGGTGATGGAGTGCTCACTGCCAAACCTCGTTGAACTCGAGTTCCTTCCTAACCATTGGGAAAAACCTTCCCACCAGCAGAAACTCTATGCTTCGCTCATGCTGATATATCTTCACCGGCCCCTGCGTTCAATCAACTCGGCCTATTACTCTATGAGCTACGAGCAATTCGACGAGATTTCAGCCATGCCCGACCTTCACAGCTTCTCCCTGGAAACATTGCCCGAAATAATCTGGAATCCTCGTGACGGACCTCCTCCACCCGACGCATGGCCTTTCTTCCCCGCACTGAGATACCTAGGCCTTCATCGCACGCGCCTTGGCGAAGCTTCCGACTTTCTCAAGCACATTCACAATGTCCGACACCTGGAGCGACTTGAAATCAAGTTCCACGAGAAGGACGAAAAGGACGAGGTCGGGCGCTTCATTGCCACCGTCGGCGAATCCTGCTCTATCGAAATGAAGGAATTCCACTTCGCCCTCAGCCGCATAGGCAGAAACGTGGAATTAGACCGCGTCGACGCGTTCCGAGTCCCGCAGTCGATGTTTTCGCCTCTCCTGGCCTTCAAGAACCTGGAGCATTGCGACATCCGCGTCCACGCCCTCGATATCGACGATTCGTTTGTCGAGAGCGCAGCGTCTTCCTGGCCGAACCTGGTCACCTTCGTCGTCATCCCTCTGGAACGACATGCAGAGGAGGCCAAATTGACATTGCTCGGGCTGCTGCCTCTGGCGAAGAAATGTCCTCGCCTCGAGACTGTGTGGCTCATCCTCAACCAAGGAATCACGGCGGAAGAGCTGGGGACAGGTTTAGACAAGATGGTCCGGACGTGGGATCACACTGCGGCGGGTCATGATTTGCCCAATCTCGAACTGTGGCTAGGTGGTTTGACGCAGTTAATGCGACAGCGGCAATGTGACGTCGTGGTGCGCCTGATTCACATTTTCCCGAATCTCATGTGGTGCTCCGATCCGTTCGTCGAGTACTGTGTTCACGCGCTCCGCGACAAAACCACCCGTCCGAGCTCAAAAGTCTTTGACGACGAACAGGATCCCTATCCTTGGGTAAGTCATACTTCATTTCCGGAAAGTTTGTTTGTTGACCTGACGTGCGGCTGGGATGTTTTCCAGGAGCGCGACGTGTATGAGGAATTTGAAGACGAAGGGGGCGAGCTATCACCTTGACCGGCCGATCGTGGAGGTCAGAGTTATTAATGCCTTAAACCATTGTCAACAATTCAACACCGACCAGCCGCTGAGTGTGACGAACAGAGGAGCAACCGGAGCGGCTCGGCCACCAGCGGCCAGCAGTTGCGAACACTCAAAGTAAATAGTGGTAAATAGCTTGAACAAGTCATGGAGAGCGGCGTTGCCGTGGTGACGGCGATTCGAAGTCGTCCGATGACTCCAGCGCCGTCATAATCTTAAATTATAACAGCCATCTCTATTCCGACACCGACTTCTTTCTTGCATGTAACGAAGATCAGTTTTGTTTTCTATGAAAGGTGCGGCATTGGGCTGCCAAAATCTCACAAATGACCGAGCTAGCGACTGATCATGCAGATGAAATGGCCTCTGGCGCTCTTTGCTTAGCGCCCAGGCCTGTGCCGTCTCACAAGATACAATGCAATGTACCTGTTGGCATGGGCGCGAATCATCAGGCGCCGCTTGCTACCTTTCTCCTCCTACCATCTTCCGCAGTGACTAGCCCATAGCGTGCGCCATCGCGATAGAGGTGAGTTTGCGTGACGTCGTGTTCTAGAGACGAGGGCTGATCACATTTGAACTTGCGCTTTATGAAAGGATGCATCATTGTCTAAAGATTCCGGAATTAGTGGGCGAGATCGCGATCAAGCTCCGCGCAGCCCGCGGTCCCGGTGAATATGAAGACATTCGCGTCGAGAACAACTATAGGGACGTCCTTGCTCTGGCATTGACGTGCAAGGGTTTTCTGGAACAAAGCCTCGACGTTCTGTGGAGAGACATGGACTCCATCTCCCCTATTAACCATGTCGTAGACATTCTTCCGAGGACAGGACGGCAGCCCGAATACATGGACATAGATGGTATAAAAGTAAGAATCGGTAGTCTGATTGATGGAGGCGCGGAATGTATTGACAAATTATTAGAAACTGGGGCTCACAGAAGCAGACTGGGCCAGGCTGGACTATCACGGACCGCGAATTCGCAGCTTGAAGGTTACCGGATATCATCCACCTGTGTACGACACACTGCTAAGATATGTTCAAGAGACGTCGGGTTTGGCGGTCACCCCTAACCTTCGCTCTCTTATCTGGGATACGGATCGCGACAATCACTTCGGTTTCATCCCGTTTTGCGGTCCCAGCCTTGCATTCTTGACCATCACACCTCCGAGTTTGGACATCTCAGCTCTCTATATGGCTAGTCGGCTCAAAAGCTGTCTTTCTGGTCTCGAAGAACTTGTCTTTTGGAACAATGGCAGGGACAACACCACCAAAGACAGAGATGTATATGCATCGAGTGTGGTACTATGTACGCCTCCGCTGCGTTCGCTCGACTCAACCTTTCACCACCTTTCGCCCGAGGCGTTCGCACGCGTAGCATCCATGCCTCGCCTGGAAACGTTGTCATTGTCCAGTCTGCCGCTCGAGCCATACATTTCCAGTCTCTCCGGACACCCTGCATCACCGTTCCTCCCGGTGGTGAAAAACCTTTGCCTCCGCCACTTTCAACTTGATACGATCTCTCGCGTTTTAACAGTGATGGGCAACGCGAAGCAGCTGGAACGTCTTCAAATCGAATTTCCTGAAGAAGAGCGGAAGGCAGCAATCGGCAACTTCGTCGCAACCGTTGGAAAGCAATGCTCCATCACCGTTCTCGAGTTTTCTCTATCCCTCACACTCGGTTACGAAGGAGTCGACCGTGTTGACTCTGTGTTCCGAATTCCGAATGCGATGTTCTCGCCCTTGCTTTCCTTCAAGAACATGGAGCGATGCGATATTCGTGTCCTTGCACTCGACATCGACGATACCTTCTTGGAGAGTGTCGCAACCTCCTGGCCGAACCTGCGCGTGTTTATCGTCCTCTCTACGTACGACTATAGAGAAGAATCAAGATTGACATTACCCGGCTTGCTGCCGCTAGCCAAGAACTGTCCTCGCCTTTACAACGTCATGCTCAATTTAAATACACGGATCACAGCAGAAGATTTTTCGACGGGATTACACCAGATGGTGCGAACGTGGGACCATGGCGCGGCAGTTGCCCTTCCGCCGGATCTCCACTCCTGGCTCGGTGGTCTTGGCAGTCTGGCTCGTGGTCGGCCACGCGAGGTCGCGGAACATTTGAAGGCCGTCTTCCCTAGCATCAGGAGCACGTCGAGCGCAGCAGTCGAGTACTGGATTGCTGGCGCCGAGTCTGGCGAAGAGAGCGAGATGGAGTACATTGCCAGGTTCGGAGGGGTACAATCAGAATATCCCTGGGTGAGGCCTGAAGAGGATGATGATGACTATGAAGTGCCGGAAGAGATGTTACTATTTGGGTAGCCCAAAGCATATAAGGAGCGGGTAGGACCCAGGGCCACTTTGAGTGACATTTGTGTAGGATCTGCATCGCGCGTGCCCGCATACTGTCGCAACTATCATCACGGCGGCGACATCATGTGGAGGAGACTCAGTTCTCGATGCATGAGATGTTATGTCCCTCTGCAGAACCTGCTGTGTGACATTCCATCCGGGTCTTACACCGACGTCTCGTCACAAGTCGTCGTATCCTCCCTCCTTTTACATGCGCGCTGCCGCCATCTACATACTGCTACATGCTCCATTGACACTCCGTACGCAGAAGATTTCGTCCCTCGCCAGATATGTACTCTACAGTAAATCTTGTAGCTGTACAAATCATGTCATTGAGGACCGCGGTTGGACATCAATGTAATGAAATTTATCGGTGGTATACTTTGACCATATGAGCTGGTATATCAGAATGTGTCTCTATCATATGAGAGTCCACTGGAGCGACTGCACAGACTCGGATTTCTCTGCAATGTGCCAGCCGGCCCGGGCCGGGCACATGCCAGTCTCCACTGGCAGGCGCCATCAGTGCGCCATCATTCAGTGGTGGCACCTCGTTTCACCTCCGAGTGACTAGTCATAACTATCGAGGTGAGTCTGTGCGACGTCGTCCTCTAGATACGAGGACTAATAGCATTTGCACTTATGCTCTGCTCAAGGATGCATCGCTGTTTGCAGATCCCGGAGTTAGTGCACGAGATCGCGACCAAGCTCCTCCCAGCCTACTTATGTAGATGAAATGGTCTCCGGCGCTCTTTCCCTGACGCCCACTGTCCCGTGCCCATTCACACAGACCCAATACGGTACAATAGCCGACATAGGCGCAAGTCTCCAGACGCCGCTCGCCACGTTTCTCCTCCAACCTTCCCCTGCGGTGACTGAGGTGGGTTTGCGTGTCGTTATCGTCTAGGTACGAGGACTGATAGCATCTGAACCTGCGCTCTGCTCAAGGATGCCCCATCGTAGTCTGCAGATTCCAGAGTTAGTGTAT
Source organism: Dentipellis fragilis (assembly GCA_004679275.1). Lineage (NCBI taxonomy): Eukaryota > Fungi > Basidiomycota > Agaricomycetes > Russulales > Hericiaceae > Dentipellis > Dentipellis fragilis. Next base: position 5,653 of record SEOQ01000923.1, read on the forward strand.
GAGATCGCGACCAAGCTCCTCCCTCCCTGCGATGTCGGGCACTACGGAGACAGTCGATTTCCAGAAATTAAGAACGGCCGCAAGGATGTCCTTTCTCTGGCACTGACCTCTAAGGCGTTTTTGGAACAGAGCCTCGATATTCTATGGAGAGATTTGGACTCCATGTACCCCATTCTCCATGTCCTAGATGTTATTCCGACGAGAGACATATGGCCTGGTCACCGAGGCTCATCGGCCTCCCGTGTTTATAGGAGCGTAAATGCTATGAAAGTAAGCAATGTCAGCCTCGTAGAAGTATTGGATGTACTGATAAGTGTTTAGGAATTGGGGCTGCTCGCGGAAGCACACTGGGACAGGCTGGATTACTATGGGCCACGAATCCGCAGCTTACTCGTTACCCAGTATCATCCACCCGTGTACAGGACCTTGTTACGATATCGTCAAAAGACGTCAGGCTTCGCGGTTACCCCTAACCTCCGCTCTCTTATCTGGAGGGTACACGATGAAGAGCACTTCGGCTTCCTCCCATTCTGTGGTCCCAGCCTTACATCCCTGACTATTAAGCCACCAAACTTGGACATATCGACTCTCGAACTTGCTGGTATGCTAGGAGTTTTTCTTTCTGGACTCGAAGAGCTCGTATTTCTGCATGAAGGCAGGGACGGGACGACCAGAAACCAAGATCGTYRTTATATGCATCGAACCTGGTGTTACGTGCGCCTCCGCTACGTTTAGTCAAGTCGACCTCTCACCACCTCTCCCCCGAGGCATTCGTGCACATCGCAACCATGCCTCATCTAGAAACATTGACATTGACCACTTTGCCGCCTGAATGGTTTCCTCCTATCTCCCCTGGAAATCCTGCATCAACGCCGTTCCTGCCGGCGGTTAAAAATCTTCGTCTTTCCCATTCCCGACTTGATACAATCGCCCGCTTTCTACCAGCGATTGACAACGTGAGGCAGCTGGAACGTATTCAAATCGAGTTTGCTGAAGAAGATCAGAAGACTACCATCGGCAGCTTCATCGCGACTGTCGGAAAATTCTGCTCCGTCGCCTTGGTCGCCTTCTTCCTATCCCTCAAGCGAATACACCCCGACATCGAAGATCGATCCATTGATGTCTTCCGGTTTACGCAGGCGATATTCTCGCCTTTGCTTGCCTTCAAGAACATGGAGCAATGCGACATTCGTGTCCATGTGCTTGATGTCGACGATGCCTTTTTGGAGAGTGTAGCAGCTTCCTGGCCGAACCTGCGCTCGTTCAGCCTCATCCCGATCGAAAAGTATAAAGACGAATCAAGATTGACATTACCCGGCTTATTGCCGCTGGCCAAGAATTGCCCTCACCTGTACAACGTCAAGCTCAACCTGAATACGCGGATTACAGCAGATGACCTGTCAGCGGGGTTAGACCGAATGGTGCGGACGTGGGACCATGCCGCGGTGGTTGGTACGCTGCCGGATCTCCATCTATGGCTCGGTGGTCTAAGAAGTCTGGCTCGCGGTCGACAAAGTGAGGTCGCGGAACACTTGAAGGCCATTTTCCCGAACACCAGGAGCATATCGGACGCAACCATTGAGTATTCAATGGATCGCTGACGCCCAGTCTGGTTAGTTGCGGCCTTAGCAGCAAGCAATGCCATCCCTCCATCACCTCTCCGCTTCTTCATTGTCCATCCACTCCCATGTACCGTCCCTCCCACGTAACACTTCGAACATCTTCTTCCCTTCTTTGCACGAGCTGCTGGTCCGCTGCATTACATTCGACTTATGCGGTCGCCTCCTTCAGGCATTCAACAATCCCGACCTCATCCGACGGCTCAACTTCGGTTACGAACCCGCAGATTCGAGTGCTGCCGAAGTCGAGCAATTTGTCACCCTCGTCGGCGATACATGCGTCTCGACGTCACTGTTCAATTTCGTACTAACTCTGACGGACGTGGGCGAGATCGAAACATCGGATCTAGACGAGACAGCATACCGCGTCACGCAGGAGATGCTTAGGCCTCTCCTGCAGTTCTCGAAACTCAGACACTGCCACGTTGTGACTCACATCCTCGATTACGATGACAGCTTCGTGAAGGCCGTTGCCTTGGCGTTCCCCAATCTCGTCACTCTCACACTCCTCTCGATACCCAAGTACCAGGCACAGTCGAAGCTTACCATGCGCTGCTTCTACTATCTAGCCAGATGTTGCCCCAAGCTCGAAGATGTGAAGCTGAACAGGTTGAATGCGACGGGACTTGGGATCATCACTGTGAAGCGGACGTGGGACCACGGCAAACGCGTGGCTGTCTTGCCAGCGCTCGGTATATGGGTGTGGGACGCTGATGTTGGAATTCAGAACTGGGCGCGGGATGTGGCTTAATGGCTGCACGAGATCTTCCCGAATATCGTTGAAATATCTATCGCCAGCATACAAGCGTATATCCGCGAGCGCTTGCGGCCAGGATCGTAGCAGATACGGCTCGCGGCCAAGCGACTGGCCCTTAGCGCATGTGAGTGTTTTATTATCCCGATGAGGATGCTTATCGAATTTTGCGCCTGCAGAAATTTGTTGATTCGAGGAGCGTCGAGTAGGAGCATGTAGAATCGCGGTCGGCGTCATCATATGCGCGGCGGACACTTGAAGGACGGATTATGGTAACGAGACCTCCCTTCGAATTTGATTTCTGTGGCTTACTTTCATCTTCGATGCAGGTACTAGCGTTATCGAAATTATGAATATTATTGGAACTTTATCGGATTCATGTCAAACAGGAATAAGCACCTGAGTTGTTGGTCAAGTACGACTCTCTTGGTATCATCCTGTTCACTGCATATACGTGCTCCCTGCAGTGATTACAGCTTCTTCTCTTACTCGACATCGAGTCTGCAGTCATGATGCAGGAACTCCCGTGCCATCTCGCGAAGGGTATGACTCAGACCGCTACGGCGGTCATTCCTGGGGAGATAGGTGTTGAACGTTGGGGACTCGTCATTCTACATGCGCGAATACTCCTGGTGAGTGGATGAGGCTTTAGCACTGCCATCTTTGACTAAACTACCGATTTCGAATCCTTCGCCATGATCGCGCGGGACATACAAAAGATAACCTGATGGGGCGAGCCGTTTACCTTACGCAGCTCCCGAAGCGCGGAGACTCCACCGAACCTCAAGCTTCGGAATCAGACCTACTCTTTCTGCATGAGGAGAGGAGTTTGAATTTGGGGGGATGTCCTTATATCGAGGGGCAGGTTTATCATGCGCTGCACACGTTCTCTCCCAACCCCTGCCTGCGCGTATAGGCGAGTCCTTCCAGATATACCTAGTTCTTCTAGCCGTCGGTCACTGCCTCTATCCTACTTCACCTCTCGGTATATCCGGTCGCAACCAGCACCATGCATCGTTGTTTACAGATCCCTGAAATCGTGGAACAGATCGTAGAACATATTCGTTCCACCTGCGATATTACCGAAGAACAAACTGTTGTCACGAGGAAAGGCCGCCATCTGGGCACGATACAAGGAACGCTCTTCAGCTCGGCTCTTACCTGCAGGCAATTCTTAGAGCCTAGTCTCAACGTACTATGGCGAAACTTGGATTCTGCCGCCCCAATCTTTTTTGTTCTTGGGGTACGACGTGACGGACAATCGGACGAGGTGAGGCTATTGCCATATAAGATGCTTTACGAAATTTGATCCACTCTGTCATAGGAGGCGGCAAGGATACTCGAAATTGCCGATTTGGGCAGAGCGTCTTACTACTTCTGCAGAATACGTACCCTCCGTGCAGCTCGTAGAGACCTTTATCCGGCCATTTTACCCTTGGAGAAGGTCTACCGCCAGAACCGACTGAAGGTCACCCCGTATCTTCAACACCTATACTGGGACGTGCCTGCCACATGCAAGAGTTTCCTCCACAAATACGATATCTTCTGCGGCTTTCATCTCATCCGGCTGTCCGTACACCCCATAGGCATCAGTCACGTCGTTAAGAATGGGTGCCCTGATTTCAAGGAGATAGAATTGTTGAATGAGTATGGCAGTTTGCCGGACCTCGACGGCACAGTGTCTTGGTGTATTCGACACCTCTATCCAATGCACGTTGTCGACGCTTACGCACACGAGTTAAGGCCTGGTTCGGTCACCGCCCTGGCAGCCATGCCGTCCCTCCGCCACCTTTCTACCGTCGCGCTCTCCCCCCGGTCACATATACCATCTTCCCCAGACGACCCCTCGCGACCCTTCTTCCCTTCCCTGCGCGAACTACGGGTACGCCGAGTCATGACTGATGTATGCGGCCGCTTCCTCCAGGCTGTCGAGAATCCCGGCCTGATTCAGCAGCTCAACATCGGATACGAACCTACGGATTTGGGCGCGGCCGAGCTCGAGCGTTTCGTRTCGCTCGTCGGTGACATATGCGCCCAGAGCTCACTCACCAACTTCGCACTCATGCTGACGGAGATAGGCAAGATCGTGACCAAGAACCTAGACGAAGCAACGTACCGTGTCACGCCGGAAATGCTGAAGCCACTCTTGCAGTTCTCAAAACTCGAGCTTTGCCATATATCGACCCACTTCCTTGACTACGACGACGGCTTCGTAAAAAGCGTCGCCACGGCGTTCCCCAACCTCGTCACCCTCACCCTCCTCTCAGTTCCCGAGCACCAGAAGCGGTCAAAGCTGACCTTGCGTAGCTTGTACTTCCTGGCAAAACACGGTGGCAAGCTCGAAGACGTGAGGCTGAATCGCCTGACTGCGCAGGGGCTTGAAATCATCGATACGGAGCGAAGAACGTGGGACCACGGCAGACGATTTGATACCTCGCCAGGCCTTGGGATACGGACATGGGGTGCTGAATCTGAAATTCTGCACCAGGAGAACAAGGTCATCGCATGGCTAGTCAATATCTTCCCGACTGTCGTTGAGATCTCCATTGGCCGCATTGAAGTGCATTGCCCGAGAGAAAGTCGGCGCAGATACCTCTCGCCTATCGGCTGGCCTTTTACACATGTAAGTCTCGGATGTTTTCCTTTGTGCGTCCGCTAAACATTGGCGTCACAGAAGTTCGTGGATCCGAGCGATACCGCGTGATGTCTCGAAGCTTCGAGATGGTACGCTTGCGAAGTTGGTAGCCCTTGGACTGTTTACTTCGGCATATACG
>SEOQ01000924.1:0-10791 GCA_004679275.1 Dentipellis fragilis
ACGCTGAGGACGACTTGAACGCTAGTAGCAGGTCGGCTATACGTATCCTTCATAATTCTTTCTTGTGTAGGTTGCTGACTCTTTGAGAGCAGTGCTGTTGACCTAAATCATGCGGAGGAGGTTTGAATCCAAGAGCACGCAGCACGTTGTACGCCATGCACTTATTTCAAAAACACACGATTATTTGTGTATCATATATTCCTAGTTGACCGAGCTCGACCCGCCCTGACTGTCGCATACGCGAAACTTTAGGCAATCATGCAAATGAGCGGCAAGATGCGAGCCAAGGGCGAGGAGCTTACAGCGAATCGGTCAGAGAACAGACGTCATTGGCCATTCATTTAGAGAGTGAGTAAGCCCTCTTCAAATTCACAACCGTACAAGACGTTTATCAACCTCGATATACTCCAAACTTGCCAACTGCACGGAATCAGCCCAGACTCTCTTTCGGAGTTCTCCGTCCTGCGCCTTGGTCGGATACTCTTGCATCACTTCCATACTTTCGAACACAGGCATTACAGCCATCCCGACATCAACAACCTCTCCTTCCTCACGCGCCTTCTCGCCGCTCCATCGGGTGCGAGTGCGTCCCCAGACTTTGTGAGAAGGATACGCGATAGGGACGAGTATCGACTTGGCACCATCCGCTGGCGTGCGTGGTTTCATGCCATAGCGACCCTTGAGGTCCACTGGCTTGAAATTCTCGCCTTCGATGTCCTTCTTTCCCAACTCACTAGCGACCAGTCCTGGGTGTGCAGCCGCGACCTTGACCTCACGTTGGCCGGGGGTTTCGGAGAGTAGACGTGCGAGCTCGATGCAGCATGCGATGTTGAGCAGCTTGGCAGTGAAGTACATCTCGTGCTCCGCCTCGCGCGTCAGGAAGTTACGGGCGCATAGGGCGGTGACGGGCTGGGGGAGCGATGCTTCTGGGAAGGGTGGGAGCGCGGCACCTTCGGATGTAACCCACACAATACGGGCGGGTCCTGTATGAGCTGCGTCGGATGAAGGCCTCTCCAAGACCGGCAGGAGGAGGAGAGTGAGCAGGAGTGGGCTGATGTGGTCGACTTGAATGCTATATGGCCGTAAGTTACGCGCAAGCTGAGAATGTCGATTCAACTTACAGCAGATCTAAGCCGTCTTCGGACGTTTGTTTTCCGACACTATGCATGGCTGCATTATTGACCAGGACATCGAGCGGGATCCCGCTGTCCTTGTATCTCTGCGCAAACGCTCTGACGCTTGCAAATGACGCCAAGTCTAGCGGCCAGGACTCGACCTCGTTGGGTCCACGACTGATTTCGTGCATGATAGAAGCAATAGCGGCCTTTCCTTTGGGTGCATTGCGGCACGCGATGATTACCTTCGCGGCGCCGTTCGCCGCTGCGTACTTGGCTATCTCATATCCAATACCTATATCCGTCTATCAGTTTTAGTACAGATCATCGATGGTATTCACCACGCACCAGTGTTCCCTCCAGTAACAACGACGACCTTGCCAGCGAGATCGGGAAGGTCGAGACTCGGCAGGGGGGCTTCTTGACGTCTTCGAGATTTGTCCCAGTCGAAAGACATATTGGATGGTTATATACACAGCTGCGCCCGGACGCATTTTATACTGCTGGCCCAAACAGGGAACTGGGGGGCTGCGGGGGCGAAAGCACAACAGGGCGGGCAGAGAGGATGGACAGTATATCGTTAGAAGTTCTGCATGACTCAGTCAAGCCTGGATCTTCGGTACCGGTGCTGATGACGCACGAATGAAAGTAAGCGATATGGGTCTGAAGGATGTGTATGGGATCAAGGAGGCTCAGACTACTTGCCGCAGACTCACACGTTTGCATAAGGACTTCGGAATACTTGAAAAAGACAAAAGGCATGGACGAGCAGACTCGAARGTTTTGATAATTTAACTTCCAATATATTGTAGTGACCCAGATGACACGTGTCGGTACAGCATTGGCTGCTTTGGCCAGGGCCCTGGGATGGGCATGCGAATGGAAAGGAAGAGTAGGCTGATTTATCCTTGGCTTTAGTGGGCTGATACGGTCAACTTGCGGATTCGTGTGGGTGTCCGTCGTATCCATACTGAGACTTTGCCCATTATTATGGCGGAATTACAAGGAGTTGTTCCATACCAAGACGTCGAGCAGGAACCTGCGGCCCGCTGGCTAGACATCGTCGTTAGATGCCTGTCTCTGCGCCTACCTGAGCAGGCAGAAATTTGATTTATTGAGCTGCGGTTTGTCCCTTGAACGAAAGGAGTATCAGCAGCCTTTCATTCGGTGAGTTGCCGAAAGAACGGACCGTTACGGACGACTCATAGCCGTCGGTGATTGCATGCTATATCGCGGTCATTCTCTCTAGTGCAACAGTCACACGAGAAATGACATGTCCTTTGTATTTTGAGAATCGTACCACTGTTTTCATCAGTTACAACGGCTTGGCTGTGGAAGAAGAACCTCCGAGTCCTGACACTGTCTGCATTATTCTAATCACATTGAAGACAAATATGTTGATGGCTAGATTGTGGATATTCTTGGATACTTTTTTTACCTTGAATCACAGGGAGATACTGAGAGAGATTGAGTCGAAAGCATAACGTGTGTAGGACGTTGTACAGAGGAGAGTTTGGAAGCCCAAGACTGCGACGTTGATTGGCGGACGCGTCTGAGACTCTGAGTCGCGCGCGCCGACGCGTCGCGGGCGCTTGTTGTCGGACTCGTACCACTTCGGGCGTCCATTTTCCTCAAATTGAGCCAGGCGCGGCGGCGAGAGTTCGTTGTCTTTCCATCTCCTCTGCTTGTACCATGTCCACGGCGAAATCAAAGCAATCTCCCAAGGCAAACGCGAAAAACTGCTCCGCCAGTTCATTCTCGACTTGGATCGTACGCGTTGTGGTTGTCTTCCTCATCGCCGCCCTTTGCAGTTTCCTCGACACCATTAAGGTCCGTCATGTTCCCGTCTACGTATTGGTTGGTCTCACCGAACTCTATAGGAACGGTGGTATGTCTTTGACCCGCCATTTCTTCACGACCTCGCCCGGGCGGCCATCGCTGCGTCACCCAACTCGACGCAAGGCATGATCGACCACATCATCGCCAACCTCACCGCGACATATCCCCCTTCTCAGATTGCGCTCAACACCAACACCTCCGAGTGGGTCTTCAACAATGCCGGTGGTGCAATGGGTGCCATGTACCAGATCCATGTGTCCTTCACCGAGTACCTCATCATCTTCGGCACGCCGCTGGGGACAGAGGGCCATTCTGGCGTCCACACCGCTGACGACTACTTCCATATCCTTGTCGGCGAGCAGTGGGCGTTCAGGCCTGGTGCGCTGGAGAAGGAGAGATATGTTCCTGGCGATGTGCATCTCATGCCGCGGGGTGTCGTGAAGCAATACAAGATGCACGAGGGCTGCTTTGCCATGGAGTATGCTAGGGGTGCGCACGTTCACGCTCCTATCCTCCGGACACTTCGCTGATAGAATATCTCAACAGGTTGGATCCCGCTCATGCTGCCGTTTGGCTTTGCCGACACGCTCTCTTCCACGCTCGATTTCGGTACCTTTGCCAACACTGTCCGCATCACTGGAAGGGAGATCATACGGAATCTGCTCATTGGCAAGATCTAGAGGGTCGTGCGTTGTCATGGATGGAAGACGAGCAAAGTATCTTATATCTAATGCTGCTCTTATGATAATATTGCTATCATGCTCTCTGCTGCTGCATACCATGCACGATCCCCGACAGTCTCAAATTCGACCAGTGGGAGATACTCAAAATTCGCTGCTTGCCTGTCAGCGTCCGTGTTCCGAGGTGAAGACCAGCTCCTCAGAGCGTATTTTGAGGCACGAACGCAGTTTGGTGTTAGGCAACGGAAACTCACAATGAATCTCAAGAAACCATGCACGTTGCGCCAAGGATGTAAAAAAGACAAGTAGAGGATAAATAAACTAACAAAGTGTACAATAGTAGAATACAACACGCCAACCGTCCAACCGATTATTTTGCGCCGGCACTCGAGAACTGAAGACAAAATTAGGATGTGAATTGAAGACAAGAAAAGTGGTGGACGGACCTTGGTGACCGACTTGGTCCCCTCAGAAATAGCATGCTTGGAGAGTTCACCAGGGAGGATGAGGCGAACAGCAGTTTGGATCTCTCGTGATGAGATGGTGGACTTCTTCGAGTATGCGGCGAGCTCTGCAGGGAGTTAATACCAGAAACACATGAGGTTGCGAACAAGGACGTACTGGAAGCTTCTGTTGCAATACGCTCGAAGATATCGTTGACGAAGGAGTTCAAGATGGCCATAGCCTTGTTGGAGATACCCGTATCGGGGTGGACCTGCTTGAGGACTGCAAGCGTATTGTTAATTCAACTCTTTAGTCGAAATAGAACCTACACTACATACCCTTGTAGATGTAAGAGGAGTAGGTCTCCTTGCGGACCTTTCGCCTCTTCTTCTTCTCGTCGCCCTCGCCACCAGACTTCGCAGTCTTCTTGGCGGCCTTGGAGCCCTCAGAGGTAGTTTTGGCAGGCGCCTTGGAGGCGGTGGAAGCGGGAGCCTTGCCGGCAGTGGAAGCGGGTTTGGGGGCCATTGCTAAGTTTGAGAGAAGTGGAGAGTGGGTTGAGAATGGGCTTTGGGAGGCAAGAGGGACGTGGGGAGAAGCAGAGAGTCGTTGAGGAAGCGAACGCGCGACCGCGGCTATATAACCGACGCATGACTTTGGGTGTGTTTGGCCTTCTTGACGCGTCGACGCGACGCGTTGATTGTCAAACTTTATTTTGTTGATCGCATCCCGTGACCTGCCGCGGCGTGGCGCTATAAAGGCTGGGCTGGGCTGTCGCTGCCCTCAACTCTCCTCCCCGCATCCTCTGCCTCAACGCCCATCCTCGCACCCCACACCACTTCTCTCTCACCACCGACTTTATATCAACACAATGTCTGGAAAGGGTGGCAAAGCTGGCAAGTCTGGAGGCAAGACCGCCGCTGAAGGTGGCAAGTCCCAGTCTCGTTCGGCAAAGGCGGGTCTCCAGTTCCCCGTCGGTCGTGTGCATCGTCTCCTCAAGCGGGGCAACTACGCACAGCGTGTGGGTGCCGGCGCACCAGGTGAGGCATTCCCTTCTAATTATTCCACCAACTTGCTTATCTTGTGACGCAGTCTACCTCGCGGCTGTTCTCGAGTACCTTGCTGCGGAGATTCTTGAGCTCGCTGGCAATGCTGCGCGTGATAACAAGAAGCAGCGTATCGTGCCTCGGCACTTGCAGCTCGCCATCCGGAATGACGAGGAGTAAGTTGTAACGCTCTGTGCATCTCTTTCATTGTCTGACCTTTGTGTTCTCAGGTTGAACAAGCTCCTCGGCGACGTCGTCATTTCCCAGGGTGGTGTTGTACCATTTATTAACCCCGAGGTAAGATGCCCTCCATTTCCTGCCAATGATACGATGCTTATGCCTCATCACAGCTTCTGCCCAGCAAAACGCAAAAGGGCAAGAAGGAGAGCCAGGAGGTTTAGATTTGGGCTTCTTGGGATTCCGTTCCGTCTGTTGTTACTGTACCTGTACTATTGCTTCCTATAACATTATTATCTTTGTTTTTGTTTCTGGAAACGGATCATATCATCTTGTGTGTCCGTGTGAGCATTCGGTGGTCCGTGCGGTGGAAGACCTTTGCAGCTGCGAGAGGGGCCAAGTATTGTCTCTTCATGTTACAAGTACAGTACATCCTGTGTATCCTCTTGCTGGTCTCAGACGATTCGCTGGCGGCTCCTGCATGTCTGCATGATGCATGATGCATGAATGCATGAACGTCGAACGGCGGGAGGATCGCAAGGTGACAGAACGTGGTGACGAAACCAAACGCGCTTTTGGAAATGAATACACGTGCACGTGATCTGCATGGACGAATTTCGAGTCGAATTTGCCGCCCAATTTCCCAAAACTTCATGAAGGCGAACTTCAAGGTACTTATTCTCTCCTCCAAGTACGAGCTCTCCTGACCGATACTATAGTTCTCCAATCTTTGCGGGACTGTCTACCGTCAAGGCAACATCCTCTTCACGCCGGATGGAAACTCGGTGCTTAGCCCGGTGGGCAATCGTGTGTCGGTATTCGACCTTGTGAAGTGAGTAGCCAATGTCTTCTGCGTATGGCATGATTTAACTCGGCTCGTTGCTGCAGTAACAAGTCGCATACCTTCGCATTCCAAAACCGCAAAAACATTGCTGCGATCGCGCTTAGCCCCGATGCAAATGTGCTCCTGAGCATCGACGAGGGTGCGCCGTCCCTTCTTTCGCTCTCAACCTCTCGTTCTCACACACGCTATTTTGATGTAAAGATGGACGTGCTCTACTGGTCAACTTCCGTCGGGGCGTGGTACTGCACCATTTCAACTTCAAAAAGCCTGTAAAGGCAGTCAAGTTCTCCCCGGACGGGAAGTACATCGCGGTCTCGCACGACTCGCATGTGCAAGTGTGGAAGACCCCGAACCATCTCATGCGCGAGTTCGCACCGTTTGAGCTGCATAGGACCTACACGGGCCACCATGACGAGGTGCTTAGCATCGAGTGGTCGCCGGATTCGAAGTGCGTTTTTGTTTGTAGATACCGTGCGAGAGGAGGTCTGAGTCTTCTTTCTGCAGGTGTTTCCTGACGACGAGCAGGGATATGACCGCGAGGTTGTTCACGCTGGATCCGGTGGAGGGCTTCCGACCGAAGACGTTCGCCGGGCATAAGGATTCGGTGCTGAACGCATATTTCTCTGCAGATGCGCAGACAGTGCGTTTCGCGACTCCTTTTCCATCGCATGCGAACTGACCAATAAGCTCAGATTTACACTGTGAGCCGTGACGGTGCTGTGTTCACCTGGAAGGCGAAGCCATCCGAAACCGCGTCCGATGAAGATTCAGACATCGAGGAACCCATCGCCTCGTCCTCGACTGACAATCTGATTGCGCATACACGCTGGGGCATCCAAAAGCGCCACTACTTCAACCAGCCCGGCACAAAAGTGGTCTGCACGACCTTCCACCGCTCCTCGAACCTGCTCGTCGTCGGATTCTCTACCGGTATCTTTGGGCTCTGGGAAATGCCCGCATTTACAAACGTACACACGCTCAGCATCTCTCAAAAAAAGATCTCCTCTGTCGCGATCAACCCCACCGGCGAGTGGCTCGCATTCGGCGCGAAAAAGCTCGGACAGCTGCTCGTCTGGGAGTGGCAGTCCGAGTCGTACGTGCTGAAGCAGCAGGGGCACTATTTCGACATGAACACTCTTGCTTATTCGCCAGATGCGCAGTACATCGCTACGGGCGGCGACGACGGCAAAGTCAAGCTTTGGAACACGCAATCTGGGTTCTGCATCATCACATTCTCGCAGCACACTGCGTCGGTCTCGGCCGTGCAGTTCGCGACCCGGGGCCAGGTGCTATTTTCGGCATCTTTAGACGGCACCGTGCGCGCCTTCGACCTGGTGCGGTACCGCAACTTCCGCACATTCACATCGCCCAAGCCTGTGCAGTTCTCGTCCCTCGCGGTCGACCCCAGCGGGGAAGTGGTTGCCGCGGGATCCACAGACTCGTTTGAGGTGTTCCTGTGGTCTGTCCAGACAGGCAAGCTGCTTGACATTCTCACTGGGCACGAGGGCCCGATCAGCTGCCTTGCGTTCTCGCCAACAACGAACGTGCTTGCGAGTGGATCCTGGGACAAGACTGTCCGAGTGTGGAACGTGTTCGGGCGCTCAAATGCCGTTGAGCCATTCCAGGTCAACACGGATGTACTTGCACTTGCATTCCGGCCGGATGGCCAGGAGCTCGTGGCGTCGACGCTCGACGGCCAACTCACTTTTTTTCTCGACGAACATATCGAAGCAGACAAACATCATCGAGGGCCGAAGGGACATCGCGGGTGGGCGCAAGGCGGACGACCGGATGGCCGCAGGGAACAACGCGTCGGGCAAGGCATTTACGAGCGTCGAGTGGAGTGCGGACGGCTCGTGTGTGCTCGCGGGTGGCAACAGCAAGTACGTGGTGCTGTACGAGGTGCGCGACGGCGTCATGGTAAAGCGGTGGCAGATCTCGGAAAACCTGTCGCTCGATGGCACGGAGGAGTTCCTGGACACCCGGCGCCTGACCGAGGCGGGGAACCTGGACCTTATTGACGACCGCGGAGACGAGAGCGACTTGGAGGACCGCATGGACACCAGTTTGCCTGGCGCGCAGCGGGGCGACATGTCGAAGCGGCGATACAGGCAGGAGGCGCGGACAAAATGCGTGCGTTTTGCGCCGACAGGACGGGCGTGGGCCGCCGCGTCGACGGAGGGCCTACTCATTTACTCAGTGGACGACACGGTCATGTTCGACCCATTCGACCTAACGATGGACCTGACGCCGCAGTCTGTGTTAGCGACGTTAGAGGAGCGGTCGTATCTGAAGGCTCTGGTGATGGCGTTCCGCTTGAATGAGAAGCCGCTCATTAACAGGGTGTACGAGTCGATCCCGTACGAAGATATCAAGCTGGTGACAAGGCAGCTGCCGGTGATGTACGTGCCTAAGCTGCTCGGTGTGGCTGCGAACCGGCTGGAGAACAGCCCGCGGATAGAATGGGGGCTGAACTGGGTGAAGGAGATTCTGACGGTGCACGGGCGGTGGATCAAGGAGAAGAACGTGGAGCTGGCGAGCGTGCTGCGGGAGGTGAAGCGGGCAGTGAGTGGGTTTGAGGAGGCGATAGAGAAGGTGTAAGTGTGATGACACTGTTGAGAGAATCACGCTGACTTTTTAAACAGGTGCAACGAGAACACGGCGACACTGCAGTATTTGATTGACCAGTCGAAGCTGAAGGAGGCAGCAGGGAGGAAGATGGAGGTAGAATGAGCCGGGATGTAAAAGTAGATAAATAATAAGAGACTTCCCACGGTGTGGACCGAGTGGCGGGAGGGTTCGGCTTTTGCCCGTGGCTGGAGGACGCATCAACGCACAGACGGCCGCGATCTCGACCGTTTCCCCCATCGATTTTCCGTCTTTTCTTCCTCCTCCTCCTGACTCGGTTCTGGCAGCCGGCCGACCCTCCTCTCCAAAAATTCCTGTCCATCCCTAGAACTCCCCAAAGGCACGCTTTCTAAGCCCACTATTCCCTTCTTCGCCCTCTAAGTCCCACCCTCATAGACCCTTCCTCCCCATCCTTTTCCGCCCTCTCCCAGTCACCTCCCCTCGCCGCCGCCGCCAATCCCAGCCATGGCTGATTCTGCTACGGAGATTGATCTGGACTCGGTCATCGACCGCTTGCTCGAGGGTGCGTTTGTCTCGTTTGTTCTCAGGCCCTCAGGCCGTCGCTACCGCTGAGTTGGAGCCACTGTTTGTTCTGGCGGGAGACGAGACTTGTCGACGCTGGATTGGTTCGCTGTATCCCGGCGATGGGCGGCAACACTCCGCCGTGGCGACCGTGGTTGGCCCTATCATGCRGCCTCGTCAACAAACGCTGCGCGGACGTGTCCAATCYTGTCGTCGSATCCCCAGCCAGCAGTATCCGACTTCATTCGTGTGCTGACACTGCTTCATCTGTCTTCTAGTACGAGGAAACCGACCAGGCAAGCCCGTCCAACTGCAAGAGTACGAGATCAAATACCTCTGCACCAAGGCCCGCGAGATTTTCATCAACCAACCCATCCTCCTGGAATTAGAAGCACCGATTAAGATATGCGGTTCGTCCCAACTCTCATCGTCTCCGCGGATCCGAGCGCCTATCTGCGGACACTGAATGTGCATGATTAGGTGACATCCATGGACAGTATTACGACCTGCTCCGACTATTCGAGTACGGCGGCTTCCCGCCAGAAGCAAACTACCTTTTCCTTGGGGACTACGTCGATCGAGGAAAGCAGTCGTTGGAGACAATATGTCTTCTGCTAGCTTACAAGATCAAATATCCCGAAAATTTCTTCATCCTTCGGGGCAATCACGAATGTGCAAGCATTAATCGAATTTACGGCTTTTATGATGAATGTGCGCCTCGGGTTGTCATTTTCTTGCTGACATGGTGTGTCTGACGCAATCATGGTGCAGGCAAACGTCGGTACAACATCAAGCTATGGAAGACCTTCACCGACTGCTTCAACTGTCTGCCTATCGCTGCCATCATCGACGAGAAGATTTTCACAATGCATGGCGGTCTCAGCCCGGACTTGCAGTCAATGGAGCAGATACGGAGAGTGATGAGGCCGACGGACGTCCCCGACACAGGTGAGTCATCACGCAAGATAGATGCTGCGTACCATATTAACCCTTTTGTGCAGGTCTCTTGTGTGATCTCCTGTGGTCCGATCCAGACAAGGACATCCAGGGGTGGTCAGAGAACGACCGGGGTGTCTCATTCACATTCGGGCCTGACGTTGTTTCGCGATTCCTCCAGAAACATGACATGGATCTTATTTGTCGAGCACATCAGGTACGTTTTTCCATGCGAACATGCTCCTTCGATGGGTTGGTGCCCTTGCGTGCTCTGTCACCTCATTTGAATGAGCCGATTCTGGCTATATAGATGATCGTGTGACCACAGCCTGGTGCCACATCCGAGTACACCTGTACATAGGCTGACCACTGTTTTGCCAGGTCGTGGAAGACGGATACGAGTTTTTCGCAAAGCGACAGCTGGTAACGCTCTTCTCTGCACCGAACTACTGCGGAGAGTTCGATAACGCAGGAGCAATGATGAGTGTGGATGAGACATTGCTGTGCTCGTTCCAGGTGCGTCACCACGCGTCCTTGTTTCCCAATCGAGGCTGACGCTTGTG
>SEOQ01000925.1:0-10750 GCA_004679275.1 Dentipellis fragilis
CAACTTACAAACTCGGTCATCCACCCCATCATCCGTCTCTTCACCCCTCGCTTTGGCCGCACCCATCGTTGCATCTCCGTATGCGGAGGAGAATCCTCCCCCAATGGACCTGAACGACAGTGCCACGAAGACACTCCGCCCCCGGCATTCCGCTCAGAACTTGGACCCCAAAGTGATGGTGACGCCACCAGTTTCTCCTTTAGTTTCGCCCCTCGACGCCCCTGTATCTCGACGTTCTCATCGTCGACACTCTACCATTCACCCCGTAATGACACCATCCGGTAGCTCCGTCCCTGGTGGTCCCTCATCCCCTCGCTTACCATCTGTTGCGCCATTGTCTCGCACAGCGCCGACCTCCATCAAGGACTTCGAAATCATCAAGCCTATCAGCAAAGGCGCCTTTGGGTCTGTCTTCCTGGCCAAGAAGAAGGCAACGGGCGACTATTATGCCATAAAGGTGCTGCGGAAGGCTGATATGATTGCGAAGAATCAGATCACGAATGTGAAGGCTGAGCGCATGATTCTCATGAAGCAGGCGGAGTCTCCGTTTGTGGCCAAACTTTTCTTCACTTTCCAGAGTAAAGAAAAATCTGTACCTGGTCATGGAGTATCTCAACGGCGGGGACTGTGCGGCCTTGATCAAGTCGTTGGGGGCACTCCCGGAGGAATGGACTAAGCAGTACATTGCTGAGGTCGTGTTAGGTCTCGAGTATCTCCACCAACGTGGCATCGTTCATCGGTATGAAGCCGACTTTGTCTGCGCCGCCTACATCAACTCATTGTTTTCTGCAGAGATCTCAAACCGGATAACCTGCTTATTGACCAGCATGGCCACCTCAAACTGACTGACTTCGGGCTGAGCCGCATTGGTCTCTTAGGGCGTCAGACTCGGGAAGGACAGCTGTTGTCCGAGCGCGGGCTTCGTTCTCGGACACGCTACAGCCCCCGCTCCCGACCCCCTTCAATCGATTCAGCATACCTGTCCTCTCCATTGATTCCAGCAGACCTTATGGGTGGAGGTTCGTACTTCAATCAGCAACCCGCCCCGATTTACCGGCAAGGAACAGCCTCATACCTATCCTCTACAGACGATATCAGCGAGTCCAGCGGTTCGGACTCGTTCCCGCCTTTCTTTTCTCGACGGACAGGCCAGGCGAACGAGAGCCCCCTGCAGTCCTTTGCGACGGAGTTGACCAATGATCTGCGCTCCCATTCCACGCCTGGTAGCGGCACTCCACCGGGCGAGCAGAAGTTTGTCGGCACCCCAGATTACCTGGCCCCGGAGACTATACTTGGTTTGCGCGGTGACGATGCTGCAGTCGATTGGGTTCGTCTCTCTTGGCGCTGAATCACAGGTATTGGCTAACGTGACCTTGCAGTGGGCGCTCGGTGTCATCACCTACGAGTTTCTCTATGGTGTCCCTCCCTTTCACGACGAGACGCCGGAGAAGGTCTTCGAGAACATATTGTCTGGCCATATTCAATGGCTGGAGGAATACGTCGACTACTCTGCAGAGGCACGCGACTTCATGGAACGCTTGCTCACGCTTGACCCGAGCCGGCGTCTAGGAGCCAATGGGGCAGACGAAGTCAAGGCTCACCCCTTCTTTGCGTCGATTGAGTGGGACAAGGTGACCAGCACGGAAGCCGCGTTCATACCTCAGGTGACCGATCCCGAATCCACTGACTACTTTGACCCCCGCGGCGCAATTCTGCAGCTCTTTGAGGAGGAGCAAATATCCACGGCCACGCAAAGCACCGCTGAACACCCTCACCTTGGTCTCGAGATTCCTCATTCAGAAGCAGTGGCTGTACCGAAGAGCAGCCGAGAGGCTATCACTCCTGCCGATGACGACTTTGGGACATTTAGCTTCAAGAACTTGCCCGTGCTGAAGCAGGCCAACGACGATATGATTCGCAAGCTCCGGACCGATCAGATGGCACCTATAAGCCACACGCTTTCCGATCCTGCTGCGTCGCACACGCGCAAACGGAGCATCTCAACGCGACAGAAGCGTGCACCCACAGCCGTTGTCACATCGTTCGACTCGAAACCTACTACCACCGGTCCGCCGTCGCCTGCGACCTCGACTTCGTCTATCGCATCCTCACCGTCTCGCGGCAGCTTGCCTCCCTCCACCCCTGGTAGTGCTGCCAGCCATATGCGAAAACCCTCCGAGTATGGTGCCGTCGAACGCTTCAAGCTAAACAACATGGACATCGAGGGGAATCGCCGGAATTCGTTGCCTAGTCGACTGCGTACCGCATCGGTGTCCAGCNTNNNNGNGNNGTCGGTGATCTGATGCGTGGCCTGCGTCCGTTGGCCAGGTGTCTAGCCACTTCGAAGCGAGTACACCGCCATCGTCGGTTGTGTCGATTGACCTAAAGCGCGGCCCTGATCCGACTGACCGGGCTGTGACGTGTCTATTGGCTGAAGACAACCCAATCACAGCGAAGATCATCGAGACCTTGTTGATACGACTGGGTTGTCGATGTGTTGTGGTCGCTGACGGGTCAGAGGCAATCAGTGTAGCAATGGGCGATATCAGTGAGTGCGAGCGCGACTTTTGAACTTGCTTTTTGCTGAGTAACGTGCAGAATTCGACTGCATCCTGATGGATTTGCATATGCCCGTCGGTAAGCACGAATATTCGCGCCATCAGGCTGTGAGCGCTGCTGACGAAAGATCTGCATAGTGGATGGAGAGAGCGCTGCTCGCTACATCAAAAGCACCAACAACAAGAACACGACAACGCCGATCATTGCTGTGAGCGCGTACAGTGGCGCGGACAACAATGAGGCGAGTAGTCTGTTCGCAGCCTCGCTGGCAAAGCCACTGCAGAAGGCGGATCTGCTGGCTGCGATGCGGCAGCTGGGGTTCAAGACGTCGACGGCAGCGGATACGGGACATGGCCAGGGGAGCGCGAAAACGATGACTGCACGATGACCTCCTTACGAATGATGACGCTCATTGCTGTTTCTGTTTTGTTTTTTTCTGCTCATATCATCTTCATTTACTGCACTTGCGCAATTGTGTATTTTCACTTGACATTGAATGATCACTGCACCTGGAAAGGGACTGGATGTTTGAAGATAATGAGGCAGATATGGTTAGCTAAGCAGGGACAGAGCGTAGGCGGGGATGGGCGCTGTTTACCTGCCACACTTACCCTGCGCGCTATGAGCTGCCTGCGCGCCTTGCCTCCCTTCCTCCATGGCTTCAGGCTCGCCCTGGTCCCAGTCCCCTTCTCCCCGTCGTCCTTACCAGCAGAGGGCCTCTACTTCAGGCTACTATCACCATCCACTCCCACAGCCTCCCGTTCCCCCGCCCATCCCACCCGGCCTCATTCCGGGCAACCCCCATCGCGCAAACACCGCAGGCGGTCGCATCGATGGCCTCTTCTTCATCCAGCAGCCCTCAAACTACTCTGTTCTCACAAATGGTCCCCAGCGCCCACCCCCCGCTCGCCAGGCCCCTCCAATCCTCGTCCCGCTCTCTCGCACAGAGCGTCCAGCATCCACACAACCCCCACCTCTCCCTCAGAAGCCACCTTCTTTCTACCGGCGCAATTCGTCGCCCGCCCCGCCCCTCCCTCCCAAACCTTTCTCTCCAACTTCTCCCAGCGCCTCCGCGCCCCGCCTCTCATTGTATCCTCAGTCCATACCCGGGCCGATCGCCTTTCCTCAGCCCCAGACATCTACCATTGTTGAAGAAAATTCGCCTGCCTCCGCGGTTGAAGATAGCCAGATAGAGCGCGCATTGCATCTCTCTGCAATCGAGGACGACCAATGGAGACACCGGCGGGATACACAGGATGAGGACCTCGCCAGGGCCCTTGAAGAATCCATGATTCTCAACGGCCAGCCCACAGAATCCCCCGCTTCTGCTTCATTTGTCCTCAGTTCACACGCGGCCTCTGCTGCTGAGCTCGTTTCACTTCCGTCCGGGTCCCTGCTGCCAGACTTGCGTCTACAGCTGTCCCAGCCCGCAGAGCCCGCGTACAGCCATACGCGCGATCCTGCGGATGATAGCTTTCTGTCCCTAAGCTCTGCTCACTCGACGCAGAGTCAGATGCAGGAGGACGAGGCCTTTGCACGGCGCCTTGCAGTCGAGGACGACCGGCGCACCATCTCTTCAGAGGCTCATTCGCACGAGTCTGATAACACGCCTCACAACAACTGCCAGTCGTCGAGCGCGTCGCTATATCCAGATACCATATCAGGTATTTATAGTCTTTACTGCGTCTCGTGGTCGTGGCTTACATCCCGTCCAGGTGCCCACTATTCCCCTCAGCAAGCGCGAAAGAGCCTGTCCGCGTCGTCTTCATCTAGCCACGAAAATTCCTCCGCAACGCAGCGGTCGCCGGTGTTAACACATTCGCGCGAGCGGCCTCCTTCGCTAAGGCGAACATCAAGCAATGACTTCCTTTCAGCGCCGAGTGAGTTCTCATCCATTCGGACTGGCAGCCCTCGGCCGACTGCAAGTTCGGCTCCCACATCATCAATTGCAGAAGAAGATGAGGACGAGGAAGCCGCTCAGGCCCCACGCCTTGCGCTTACTCCTAACCAATTCGTAGAACCCGAATTGCTGACTGGCGTCTGTGAGTAGTATGCGATATTGAAGTTACGTACCTAACATCCTGTGATTCAGCGTTTGGGTTTGCGCCGCCGTCTATTGGCGTCTCACAGACCATGATGCGAGACCCGGTGCCGACTGTCATCGCATTACCTTACGGCAAATGTCCTCCGATGCACATACAGGCGCCCAGCTGGCGACACCTGTTGAAGCTCATGGCAAAGCTAAGCGCGACGCGAATACAGCCGTCCATCGAGGCGTTGGCCGTGACCAAGTCAGACCTCAAGTTGCGAACGGTGGTCCAATTCGTCAAGGTGCGTGCAGTCGGTTGTGGATTACTGTCGGGTATCAGTGTCTGACCGCAACCCTGTCAGGTTCACCATTCTAGCGCGGAGTGGAGGACCATCCTCTACCTCACTGTCGAATACCCGGTCCCACCTGGGCACCCGAATTATCACAAATACACCAATGGGGATGTCAGCACACTGCCCTACTCCTACGCTCTGTCCTCCCTCCCTGCAACGCTTCGCGACGGCTCGGACTCGTCGATGGCAAAATACTATACCATTCCTCAAACGTCATCGACACCGCTGCCTAGCTTACCCATCGACTTGCCGAGCATGGCTATGTACCTTGCATCCGCTCTCGAAGATTCGCGCCGAGCGCTCAACGACAGTTCGAGCGGGCTGCGCAAGCTTGCGAAGATGGTTGATCAATTTTACCCGAACAACAATCCATCGGGAGAGCTGGGCGGTGATAGCACAGAACGCCTCGCTACCCGAAGGTTGTTTGGGCGCTTTGTGCGCCGCGGGAACAAGTCGAAGGACAATCGTGGCGGCAATGCAGACAGATACGAGCTCGTGACGCCCTTTGTGCCGGATGAATGGGGCTAGGCCTTGCAGTGAGTAGCGTTCATACGTTTCACCCCCCATATACCAGGGCTTCGGGGACGCGCTGTCTCGCTCGCTGCGTGGTACGCCGGGTGCGCAGAGAACATCACTATCCACTGGGTCATGTACTTGGAGTTACAGCATATAATTCTCGGAGGATCTCATATTGGATAAATTTTGCACTGCTTTCTTGTCCCTGCTTGGTACGTGTATGCCTGGACTATTGCAGGGTGTAACAGTATTGTAACACGAGGATTCCCTATGTCGTCCTGTATCCGGATACCTTGTACAGCCTCATTGCTGGCTACCCTAACCTGTACCGATAGCGCACGTTTTTGGCTCGACTTTGAATAAAGCTCTGGATCAAGTCGGTGTCGAAAATTGACCGGTAGTGGTGTGTCGCCGGGAAGTGGGATCACCCTTGACTCCCCCACATCAGGGCCGCAATGGAGGCGCCCGTGGCGGCGGGGAGAACTGTTTGACTTTTAAGCTTTCGGACGAATCTGTCAATTCCCTCCTTTCGGGCCCAGGCTCCGAAAGCAAGCTGCCCTCGTTGTCAGCTCGGACGTGGTCTCGCGATTTTGCTGGTCGTTGCGCGATGCTGGGGTTGCGCTTGAGCGATTCTTGCTCTCGCTCCCATGCACCCAGTGAGCCAAATAAAGCCGGATGCAGTTCCGTTACGGTTCCGCTGATGCACAGCTGGTGTTTGGGAGGGTTGTGAGAAAGCAGATCAGAGGGTGGGAGTAGGATACCGACGGCAGAAAGACCGGATCGGCGGGTGGGGAAGGCCTAAAAAGGATCTTATCTGATAAGTCAGCATGCCTGGCCAGGCCGGGATTCAGGAGACTCGTGAGATCATAGAACAGTATATTTTGCCATGCCCCATCCCTTTCTACTTGCCGGTCCTGCTCCCCTCACCCAATGAACCGCCTCAAGAGTCTCGCTGCTATCCTCCTGGGCCCAGCGGAGGACGATGTGGACGAGTCCGCCGCGGCCTTGGAGGCCGCCGGTGTCCCTGTCTCGTTTGCCGACTGCAGGAACTGTCCCCACCCCTGCGAGGAGCCCGGTGCGTCCATCGTTCTGCCCACTGCCCCCGCCACGTCTCATATCTCCAGCCAGGCCACGAGGACTACCCGGAGAAGATCATCTCGATGATAGACACGACGTCGGAGATGCTGGGCTCCGTCAAGCCGTACCGCAGACAGGTCCGTCAGAGTGGCTGGCGCGTCAGCCAGCTGGTTATCTGATAATGCTGGGCGTTCTCCAGGTCGTCATCTCCACAGGCCGCTCAGACTGGGCGCGATCAATAACCGACGAGAAGGGCTCGCTTGCGGCCCACCTGCTCACCATCGAGACTGAAGCCCCCAACGTGCCCACCCCCATCATCTCTCCCGACATCACAGCGCCTGGCACACCAGAAAGCGGCCTCAAGGAGCTCCCGGAGAAGCCTCCATTGACGCCCATCTCGGGCATCTTCAAAGCCTCGGCCGCCAGCACTGTCTCCATCCTCAATGGCAGCCACAACACGGTCTCCTCCGACTACGAAACTGAGTCCGTCCTCGTATTTCCGGACTACAAGGTCGTGACGGAAGTGTCCGTATCGCTGGAGGGCGCGAAGGAGCTATGGGAGAACTCGGTGAACCCTGCCGTTCCGCGCCTGGGGTCGCTGTCCACGACGACGAGGGTGAAGTCGTGGATCATCCCGTACTCGTGTGTTATCCTGATCTGTAAGCCCACTCCCATTCTCAGGCTATCTGATAATTCCCTGCCGTATCTGATACACGCTGCCACGGTATTTGGTCAGGTTCCCATAGACGGAGAGACGTTCGGTGCGCGGTGGCGGCGCCAAAGTTGGAACGAGGTGCGTGTCCCCATTCAATCCGGCTATGGCACAATATGGCATGTCGCTCGCGACTTGCCGGACGCGCTAATGCCCCCGCCTCGTCTCCCAGCCTTCTCCGAGACCCTCGAGCGGGAGGGGTGGGAAGTCCATACGCATCTCGACGAGCCCACCGGCCCGCCGCTCGAGGAGTTCAATGACTCCGAAGACGCGAAGGAGGCGGAGATGCAGCGGCGGCTGCAGGAGCTCGACGACGATCTTCCAAAGAGGGCGCTTATCCTCAAGACGTCACACATAGGCGGACACAAGTACGCAGGCAACATCATTGTAAGTTCAGCCGACGTCTCTGCGGAGTAGGCCATTCATCCATATTTCCCTTTCCTGCAGATCTACATGCCGCAGGGGGCAGGCGTCTGGTATGGGCGCGTCTCCACACACGAAGTTGAGCCTATCGTCCGCACTACCATCCTGGACGGTCGCATTCTTCCGCCGCTGCTGCGAGGCGGCGTCAACCTATCCCGGCCAGACTGCAAACGGCTGAATGATTGGTAGCATACATGGGATTGACGCGCCCTGTCGTTTATTGCTTCCCACGCAGGCCCGTCTATCCGTTCATTCCTTCTCACATAAGTACCGCACACACACCTAGTAGACACGTAATGTATCTTCAGTTATTTTCTCGGCATGGGCACATCACCGGATACCACCTCTAAACACTTCCATGTTGAGATAGGTTAGGATTACACACAAGTAGATTCTGTCTTCTTGTAATTACTACACTCAATGCACCTATTGTACTCGTTACTCTCCGACGTACCCGAATTCGTCGTGGCTGACGACCCTCCATTAATCGTACGCTTATGCATCGGAAACCGGATATTTGAGAGGAAAGGGATTATGAAAGGGAGAAGCTACAGTCGTTACTCGTACAGACAGACGACATGACGAAGCCTGGTCCATGGAATGGGATGGTACAGGGGATTGATGCGAGACAAATGCAAGCGTCGCGAGATGGGCGTCCGGGGCCGGGACCTGATGAGAGGGAAATAGATAGATATCGATGTATATGACAGCGGTGAATTGCAGGGATCAGTGGGCAGGGCAGGGCCGAGATGAAGTCCGAGGGGGGCGAAGCATCACATGTTCATGTCGTCGTCAAAGCCGTTGACAAAGTTCCGCCTTGAGTACCTGCCTGCAGGCGTGGCATCATCCTCGGCCTCGTCCTCTGTCGTCGGCTGCTGCAGCTCCTCGTCCTCCAGTGCCTCCTCGGTGTCGTCCTTGGACCCGAGATGGCCAACGGCCTGCGCGATGAGGCTCTCGCCTTCCCCAGAGAACGTGAAGCCGCGGAAGTTCTCCTGCACGCTGTTCGTCAATGGCGGGCTGCCCCCAGGATCACGGCCTTGGCGTTTCTTGATGCTGATGCCTTGCGACGGCGCCTGTGGTTGGTGCAGAGGCGGCGACCGATCGCTCCCTAGAGGTCCGTTTGGCGTGTACCAAGTGCCGTTCACCGATTGCGACGTCCAGTCGCCGGATGGATCATCGTCATCCAGATGCATCTCGTTGAACCCGATCTCGCTAATGTCCGCAGATGTGAACTCCGGGTCGAAGTTGGCCGTCGATTCATCCGACTCTACGACGGGTTTGAATGGCGGCGGAACCTGTTTGAGCGCGAGGGCCTGCCAATCGATGCATTTGAAGAATGGATGAGCTTTCAGTTGCTCCGCGTCACCTTCCGCACCTAGTCGATGCTTCGGATTACGGTTCAGCAGCTGTTTACCCCGCAATGCACGTTAGATTTATGAAGGGCTCGGCACTTGATATCAATAGGCTTACCCCTTTCACAAACTGCTTCCCATCTTCACTGATAACGCCCTTGGGGAACCTGATCTTCCCGAAACAGATGTTCTTATACATCTGCTGCGTGTCTTCTGCGTAGAACGGACTCCAGCCACAGCACATCTCGAACAGCAGAACTCCGAGAGACCAGAAGTCGACGAGTTTGGAATAACCGTGTTCGTCGAGGAGGACTTCAGGCGCGAGGTATTCCGTAGTACCGCAGAATGTGTTTGTGAGCTCGTCTGACCGAAGATCCGGCTTTGAGAGCCCAAAATCACAAAGCGCCACATGTCCTGTCGCATCCAGCAGGATGTCTCTGGCTTCAAATCCCTGAACTGATGTCAATGTCCGAACTTGCTTCGTAGGTAGTGATGACTCACCGATACACGATGTGATACTTGTGCAGATGCTCCAGTGCAAGCACAAGTTCAGCAATGTAGAATCGCGCACGCTCCTCGCTGAACCGCGTCTCCTTCTGCAGATGCCAGAACAACTCGCCGCCGCTCTTGAAATCCGTCACGAGATACAAATCTGTATCTGTCTGGAAGCTGAACTTGAGCCCGACAAGGAACGGCGATTCTAGCGACCGTTGCAGAATTTTGCGCTCGCCGATAGTATGTGCGACCTCCTTTTTCGCGATGATTTCCTTCTTGGACAATACCTTCATCGCGTATATCCGCTTCGTGTCTCTTTTCCGGACCTGGAAAACCCGGCCGAATGTTCCCCGGCCGATGAGCTTGAGGAATTCAAAGTCGCGGGGGGTGAGGGCACGCTTGGTCTAAGTCACGCGATTTAGCGGACGATATGTCAAGCTCCGAGTGCGGCCGCACCTTGTACTGCTCGAAAGTGATCTGGATGCGAACTTCGCCAGTAACCGGCTCGTTTTCCAGTGGAAGAAGTCTTTCGTGCGCCAGTCAGATGAAGCGCATCGCAGAAGCAAACGCACTCACTTGTACCACTGATCGACAGTGTGATCATGAACGAGAACAGGCTTGAGCTGCACATGCCCCAGGAATCCATGCTCGTTGTCTGCGCGATCGTAGACGTTGAATGCGATAGTGGATTCTTCAGAGGTCACATCACTGGATATCCAAAAGAATCAGAAATGTGAAATTTTCGTGCAGTGAGCAGGATGAGCATACAATGAGACCTCGTGCTTCCAGACTGGGTTGTGTGCGGACTTGCGCCCTAGGATTCCGTTGTGCGTCTGGGATCCGGATTGTTTGGGTACAGAGAGCGAAGATTTGGCGGAGTTCGATGAGGTAGATGAGTTGGAGGATGTGCTCTTTCCACGGATAGCGGCATCGAGAGCTGCTGCTTTGCTGCCAATGGCGCCCAGAGCGTTGATGGCGACGGAAGAGGACGTGCGGGAGAGATTGGTCGCAATGCCCTTGACCTCCTTGTCTGTCTCGTCTGTGGGATCTCTACTGACGAACTCGTTCTGCTCGAATACGACGACGACGTAGGGCCGGGAGTGTGTGGACCGGACATTGAGACCGCGTGCAGAGATGAGTTTGACATGGATCTGGCCCTTGGAAGTGCCCGCGGATGGAGAGGGGGCGGACGGGGGGGATTGCGGGTGGGTGGAGGACGCATGTTGAAGTCGGG
>SEOQ01000926.1:0-10749 GCA_004679275.1 Dentipellis fragilis
CGTGAAATATAGTAATTGAGCATGTAAATTTTGAGGCCTGGGGTGTCTGGCAGCCTGAGGCCTGCAGTCCTGAAGCTGTTATTTCGAAACTCCTGACAGCTCTTTCTCGACGTCCTGACGTCTGACGCCCTGAACGTCCTGACAGGTCCTGAGAGGCCCTGCGGCAGGCCCTGCAGACGATTACGTGGTTTACTGATGATGGATCGCTATCGCTCGCTAGAAGCGAGTTTGAGGATCAAGTGTCGGCGAGGGAAGCTTGCACCAGCTTATGGCTGCCGAGCAGCTTCTGCATGATGCCACCCGGAGCTGCAAGACCAGAAAACCGCCGCAGACCGTCATTCAGATGCGAGCGCATAGTGAAGCCCGTGGTTAGCACACCCTCTTCACCTCGTCGCGGCCTCGCAGCTTCAGCATACCAACACCTCCCGCTTTCAGCTGCCACGATCCCTGGTCCTACCGCAAGATTAAACACGATAACGCGAGGTGAGCTCGAGGACCACTGGGGGTAAGCTATGGCTGCCTGACAGCTTCTGCACGCCGATACCAACCAGCAAACCGCCGCGAACCGTCATTGGATGCGAGCGCATAGCACTAGTGAAGCCCGCAAATGTGCACTGGGACGCAGGACGGTTCGCTTTCTCCTAGCAGAGAGGATGTAGGCATCTGTGTGGTAGATGTCGAGATGAGGAGGGTGCGGGGGTGTGTGGGTGTCCCTTTCGTGGTGCCGGTGGTGTCTCTCGGGAGCGGGTGCTCGAATCTTGCACTTATACTCCAAGACCATTTAGGTCTTCGAGGTACGCTCATATTCTCTCTGATCCTCGGTGAATACAGCTCAATCCATCTGTTGGCAGTGTTTCGGACGCGCACCTGTGTGGTAGATACGAAGATGAAGAGGGTGCGAGAGGAGGGTGGATGAAGGTGTACTACGAATATGTGCCTCTCGTGATGCCGATAATGTCTCCGAGGAATATTGCTCGAAGTGAACTTGCACTTCATGACAGATACGCTCCAGCTCGAGGTACGCTCATGATTTTCTCTGATTATCTTTGGGCACGGCTCAAGCCGTCTGTTAGCAGTGCTTTTGACGCAGCATCGATCCTTTTGCACAGCTCTCACGTTGAGCAACAGATCTCCGAGTCATCTTGACGCGAATGCTACCTACCAGCATCGGCAACTGTGGACCCGCCACCATGACATTCTCTCACGTTATCCTTGGCATCGGCAGACAGCAACCTCAAACCTCAAGCTCAGTGAATAGTGTTTCGTTATTAAACACCACCTGGATATATGTTGACACCCGTCGCATGAACCTCTGTATCCGTCACCAGCCGCCGCGCTCGCGCTGTCGCCCACAAGCTCACATATCCAGCTTTCGCCGCAGCTTCCCGCAGACTTGAAGAACTCACACTCAATGGGCTTCGAAACTCTGGGTCCTGGGAACGCCGGAAGGTCTTCGTTCATGAGGAAGACACGCATGTGCTCCTCTTGCTAATGGTTTCTCTGATCTTCGAGCATCGATCCTTGCCCACTGGACTCGTGCATCGAGATGCTTTAGCTTCAACAGCCTCAAGGTGACGCGAACCGGCGAACGCCATCTGCCAGCATCGACGGCTGTGGTCCCAGTCCCGCCGCCAAGAAGCTTTCTCCACGTTATCCTTGGCGCTGGCGGCGTGCGAGAACATATTGAAGCTCAGTGAGTTTCATGGTCCCATTCTGATTCTACGTTGACGTGGATATGTTGCCATCGACGAATCTCTGTATCCGCCACCAGCCACCACGCTCCCGCCATCGACCACAAGCCCACATCTATATCTATCCTTCGCCGCAACTCCCCGCAAAGAGGGCTTCGGGACCGGGATAACCGGGATACGCCCTCGTTCACGAGGACGAGACGCATGTGCTCCTGTTCCTACTGACGGCTTCTCTGATCATCGAGCATCGAGCCTCGCCAACGACTCGTGTAGCTTCAACACCCCCACGCTGACGCGAAGCCTCAACCTCAACGCCATCATCTGCATGAGTCTGCCTCCAGGACAAAAATTCTGCGTTGGCGCGAATCAGCGAGCAAAGTTTCATGATCGAATTCTTCCGCCTGCATGTGGGCATACTGACGAACCTACCTCGCTGCATGCGTCTGCCACGCTCCCGCTGTCGACCACCAGCTCACATATTCGACATTCGCCGCGGAGAACTCACACTCAACGTCAACGGCAACGGCTTCGGGGCCCTTTACTCCAGGATATGCCTTCGTTCATGATCATGATGAGGACGACGCGCATACGCATATGGGTCTTGCTTCCGCTTCTGCTCCAGCTCCAGCTCCAGCGCTTCCACCGCAGCCTCAAGAGACCCGGCACCGGCACTGGCGCTTGTCCTCCCCGGTACTCCGCGCGCATACGAATCTGACAGGTCGCTCTATCGAGAGCTGCTTGCGAGCGTAGATCTAGATCTACTGGGTGAGGAAGGAACCTAACATCATCAAGCTCGCTCGGCAGATGGGTAACTTAGCTTGCGTATGAACCACCTCACACCTCAGGCTGTCCGTGCCCGTTGATATCACCGGTGCCCCCCGCTGGTACTGGCACGACCATAACCATAACCACAACCACAGAAGCTCGATGCGCACGGTCGGGTGGATCGACGGCAAGGGATAGGAAGAGAGAGAAGAAGAAGAAGAAGAAGAAGCCATAAAGGCGTACGTACTTGTTCTTCCACCGCAGCCTCGAAAGCCGCGACACTGACGCTCTTAGACGTGTCCCTGACGCGGACCCGGTCTCTCGCCTGGCACCAGCACCAGCACCAGTACCAGTACTCTGTCGTCAACGACTCCGAGCACGTGGCAGGCCGCTCTGTCGGGGTCTGCCGGGCGAGCAACCGAAGACCGTCCACTGGCAGGAAGGTGCCAGTGAGAGGGGTCCCTTGCTTATGAGCTGCCCGTCCATGCTCATCGATATTACATATATTGCCGTAGAAGCTCACCGCGCACGAGCGGGTCGGTCGGTGGCTGTGAAACGAGCGCGTCCTCGATGTCTAGGCTACTCGAGCCCGGTCAGTAGAGGAGCTGCGCGACAGGTTGCTCGTGATGGCGTCATTTGACCGCTTGCGAATCGGACGTGCGTCGCTAGACCTACATCTGCATGAATTCCTGATGGCGGTCGTGGTCGTCTCCAGACCACTACGCTTCCTGACCCTGACTCACACTCGCATACAGAGTCAGAGCGTCATCCGCCCCGATCACTTCTACCTGTACAACGACCTCAGCCTACTTATCGAACAACCTCACCTTCCGCACGATAGGCTCGGATATTGGCAAAGAGCCCATTGGCGTCCTCACTGGCTCATCTCCGCGTCTCCCTTACGTGCACGAGCACCATCCCGTTCGCAGCCTGCGACTCGGACATGCTGTCACGGTACGCGCGACAAGTCGGGGCTTCCCCGCCCCCACGGCCTCAAAACGCCTGCCTGGCTTCTTGTCTAGGTGTACCTCTGCGCCTCGGACGTGGACTCGGACTTGGATAACTCGAACACTAAGATATTGAATATATATCCATGCTGCCAATATATGGGAATATGATAGATTCGTAGCAGTACGACGGCGAAGCGAGATGAACCTGAAGGTCGTCGGATTCATTACTACTAGTCCTGGGCCTGCATGTCAAGGTCGGCAGTAGCAAGTACAAATATACAGGATGGAAGAATAGAGAGATAAACATTAGATGACATTGAGGTGGGCATCCGGGAAGCCGTTGGCCTTGATACGCTCGAAGAGCCACCACCAGGGCGTCACATATGTCATATCCAACACATCCGTCTTGCCAACACCATCTCTCTCGCCAGCGCCGCCGGTCAGCATCCCGCCAATACGGCCGCGAAAGTCCGCGACGATGGCGCCCGAATCGCCAGGCTCGGAGAACACCTGCGTCCGGTCGTCGTAGTTCATGATGCCCCACTCCATCGATGTTCGGTGGACGGACATGTCCAGGGGAAAATATTCGCGGACGATCGAGAGCACGGTGTTCGCGCGCCCGACAGTGACGCCGGTCGTGTTACCGCTCTTCACCACTAAGGTGCAGGGTTCCCGCTCGCGGTCGTACAAGTCTGGGGTGCGCATCAGTTCCTCGGAGATGGTGCCTTCGAGTGGAAGGAGGCGATCCCAGGAGTAAATGAATTCCCATCCAGCGTCATCGCGGGGGCGCGGGTACTTGCACATGAATTCAATGTCCGGCATCGTGGTCCCTATTATCCAAGAACGACAATGCTGCTTGTTGGGCATGTTGTTTTTCGTCAAAAAGGAATGGTGACACACCAAGGTCGATGACATTGCCCTGGAACCCGTCGCCGAGCTTGGCCCTGTCGAGCTTGACGAGACCCCAGTCCTCCGTGAAGCGTCGCGGGCCGACGCCGAGTTGGAGCGCGGGCGCGCAGACGATGCTGCTGATGATGCGATAGCCGCAGTCTTTCCAGTCCGTGATGACGCGGGGGAGCAGCTTTGAGAGTTCGAGGACCGCCTGTTCTGCCTCGGTCTGCAGTTTCTCGTAATTGACTCGAGATACTATTCTGAATGGGTCCGTCTCGTCGACGTCAAAGCCTTCTCCTCCTCCTCCTCCTCCTCCTCCTCCTCCTCCTCCTTTTTCTGGCCCTCAGCTTGCGCCCGGTAGCTCCCCACACGAAACCATTCCCCTGCAATCGAGATCTTGATTGAATCAACGACATCGCTGTATGCCCTCTTGCCGAGATGTAGGACGTCTCTGCGGGGCGCATCGGGATGGCAGGTGTAGTCGACGTTGGATTCCGTGGGGCTGATGAGGACGTGGCGGCAGGTGAGACCTAAGATATCTTCGCTGTCGCCGCCGGCAGCGAGATAGAGGGCAATGGTGCCTTGAGTGTCGGGTGAGGACACTGGCGAGTGGGTCGGACGAATCGACGGGCGCATAGAGCGGTGCACCGGCAGTGCGGATGTAGCTTGACTCGCGGAAGTGCACAGGGACGTCGGTGATCGCGTACTCCTTGAGCAGAGCGAGGATGGCCAGAGATGCGTCGTGGGCGGTTGACGCGGCGAGTTCAGACCCGGGATGGACGCCGACCCAGATCACGACGGGACCGACTTCGTCTATACGGTCGTTGAACTCTCTGAAACGGATAGGATCGATCGAAGTAAAGCATATCTACAAACGACGTTCGGTGACCTTTGACTTTAGGATACAGCAGATACTAACGGACCTTGTGGGTGTCCAATATTTCGACGACCTTCCAGCCCAGGTCATCGTTCCAGGCCTCACTAATGGCATGGCTGAGGACGGGGCGCAGCTCCTTAATTTGAGTCTGCTCCATGGGTTCTCTGTCTCGGACCCATGTTTTCTCCACGTCCGAGCGATAGATCAATCTCGGCCTCGACGCCAGGTATGAGTAGAAGCCGCGCGACTCGAACTTCGCGACAGAGTGAGGGTCGGAACTATCGCGGGAGTCCTTTTCGCGTGATATGGCCTCGATAGCGGAGTGAATTGGATAGGCGGCGACCTTATAGGCGGTAACCATATCACTAGAATGGTCCCAGGCGAAGTCCATGCAGGACTCGACAAATGTGCTCGGAGCTCACTGAAAGAAGAGACAATACAAAGATGAGGTAAGAGATGGGAAAAAGGAGTAGAAAATGAAGAACTTGCTGGTAAAATTAGTGTCGCATGTCAAACGGGAGGAAATTCCGGAAATTCAGACGGCAGAATATTCCGCTATATATCCCTTGCAGCCGCTTGCTACTTACCCCTGTAGAGTAGTTCCGAGTCACCGCCACCCCTGTGGCAGCAGGTCTGCCTTCTGGGGGGGCCCGCAGCAGTCCGGCTGTTTTGGGGTTCCTAGGGTGTGCCGTCCATCTGTGGGCCCGGCGGAGACTCTCAGTGCCGAACGACATGCCGGCTCAAGCGGAAGCTGGCGGATATTGTCGAGATAGGGAGCTGAAATCTACGATTGGGCTGCAGCGCGGCTCGTATGTAGATGAGCGGCGGGCTCACGGAGGCGGTGTGCGACGAAGGCTCGCGGACAGCAGAACTGCTGTCGGAGAGCGGAGGCCCACATAGTACAGAAGGAAAATAGAGAGGACGGGCTCATGAATAATAATGGTTTGCAAAGCGCACATCGGGTATGACTTCGGATGTATTCCACAGCTCGAGACACTGTGATTATGAGAGCCATGAGCTCTACGACTCCGCAGGGAAGGTGAGAAAACAGATAAGCCCCGCGATGATATATGCAGACGCCGGGATAGCAGAAAAAAGAGACAAACCCTAGAGGACGTGGGCATCCGGGAAACCGTTGGCTTTGATACGCTCGAAGAGCCACCACCAAGGCGTAGCATATGTCATATCCAAAGCATCCGCCTTGCCAGCACCGCCGGTCAGCATCCCGCCAATACGGCCACGAAGGTCTGCGACGATGGCACCCGAATCACTAGGCTCCGAAAATGCCTCGGACCCGCTGTCGTAGTTCATGATGCCCCACTCCATCGATGTTCTGTGGATAGTCATGTCGAGCGGAAAATATTTGCGCACGATCGAGAGCACGGTGTTCGCACGACCGAGATTGACGCCGGTGGCATTGCCGCTCTGCACGACGAGCGTCGTGCAGGGCTGCCGCTCGCGGTCGTGCAAGTCCGGGAAGCACATGAGTTCCTGGGAGATGGTGCCGGCGAGTGGAAGGAGACGATCTGTGGGATATTCGAATTCCCAGCCAGTGTCGTCGTGGGGCATGCACTTGGCAGTGAATTCCTCAGGTGACATAGAAGTTCCTATTCATAAATATGGTAAATGACATCGACGCTAGGATACGGGTTTAGTGAAAACATACCAAGGTCCATAAAGTTGCCCTTGAAGCCGTCGCCAAGTCTGGAGCTGTTGATCTTGACGAGACCCCAGTCTTCCGTGAAGCGTTGCTGGCCGACGCCGAGTCGGACGGCCGGAGAGCGAACGATACTGCCAATGGTGCGGCTCCCCCGATCTTTCCGGTCCAAGATGACGCGGTGGAGCAACTCTGAGAGGTCGAACATCGCCTTCTCCGCCCTAGCTAACAGTCTCTCATACTCAACCCAATATGCTCTGGCCGTCTCGGCGGCATCGGCATTGATATCCTTCTCTTTCTCTTTACAATCTTCAATTTGCTCTCGGTAGCCCTCCGCCGCAATCCTGTACCTTGCGATCGTAAGCTTGATGGAATGAACGACGCTGTCGTGCGCCTTCCGGCCAAGATGGAGGACATCCTTCGGAAGAGCATTGGGGGGCCAGATGTAGTCGATGTTGGCTTCCGTGGCGCTGATGAGAACGTGGCGGCAAGAGAGACCTAGGATGTCTTGGTTGTCGCCTCCTGCGGCGAGAAAGAGGGCCAAGGTACCTTCAGCATAAGGTTGGGCCATAGTAGAGATGCCAACTCCAACGGCAGACGTCTGGGGCGCGAGGACGTCGGCGAGTGGATTGAGGAAACTGACAGGCGCGTACAACGGTGCACCAACGTCACGGATGTAGTTGGACTCGCGAAAGTGAATGTGCACGTCAGTGATCTCATATTCTTTGAGCAGAGTCAGAATGACCAGAGATGCGTCGTGAGCGGTTGAAGCGACAAGTCCGGATCCGGGATGGACACCGACCCAGATCACGACAGGACCGACTTCGTCTTCAAAGTCGTCAAACGCTGTAAAGCGAACGGGATCGATGGATGTGAAGGGTATCTAGGGTTTCCATTCAGTAGATGTTCACTTTAGGATATGAGAGATACCGACGCACCTGGTGTGCGTCCAAGATTTCGACAACCTTCCAGGCCAAGTCGTCGTTCCAGACCTTACTGATGGCATGACTGAGGACAGGGCGCGGCTCCTTCGTTTTGCTCTGGACCTCGGGTCCTATAGGTGGGACCCGCTTCTTGTCTGCACCGGTGCGATAGATCAATGTCGGCTTAGACGGCAGGCCTGTGTAGAACGAATCCGCCTCCGCCTTCGAGACAGCGTGACGACCATGAGGGTCACTCGATGCGTTGCCGGTACTGGTGGGAAGTAGATTGTTGGTGTTATAGGTGATAAACTGGGCGTCGTAATACTGCTTGGCAAAGCGAGTGCTGGATTCAAGAAGAAGCTCAGAGATTTGCTCACCGGCACTCACTGAACGGAGGAAAAAAAGGAGTGGTAAGATATGAGAAGAGAGTTCAAAAGAAAAAAGGATTTACTTGTACAGTCAGAGTGTCGAGAGTGTAGAGAGTAAGGAAGGAAGTTTCGAGG
This sequence comes from Dentipellis fragilis, assembly GCA_004679275.1. Lineage (NCBI taxonomy): Eukaryota > Fungi > Basidiomycota > Agaricomycetes > Russulales > Hericiaceae > Dentipellis > Dentipellis fragilis. Next base: position 8,258 of record SEOQ01000926.1, read on the forward strand.
GCAAAGCGTTTCACATTGTGTCTTGGTGGCCGTCCGGTACCGTTTACTCCTGTGTTGCATTCAGGTTCCCGCCACTCCTCAGGTGGCTGTCGGCAATCTCCGATTCTGCGCGCCTGCATTGCTCCTCCTCCTGCATACCTGCACCTATGCCGCTTGCTTTCCAACCCGCTCTCGTGCCAAGTTCGATCTATGGACTGCATTTACGATTACGAAAGCTAGAGCCGGCCGTTCTCGCGACATGGTACCAGTAAACGGCACGTTACGGCAGTTCGACGTAGGTTCATCTTTTCTCTGCAGCTCCGACATCTTTCTTCTTTGAGCTGACGCCCATTCTACCTGCTAGAGCCCTGCCTCGAAACTTCGGCGGACATCCATCTAGAGCGCGCGCATACAGCCATAGTCCTGCTCTTCCACCGTACCGTCCAAAGTCGCGAGACTGGCACCCTTGTCCCCAATGCGATCCTTTACCCTCATCAGCAACGGGATACATGTGGCGGATACCTATTTCAGGCCGCTTGCGAAGCTATGCACAGTACGAAGGGGCAAGAAGTCCGATAAGATCAACCCCTTTCCGGCTGTGGTTGCGTCGTGCCGCTGGTGCTTTGGGGGCTAGGCGCGCGTCTTCGTTTATTCGCCATAGGTACGCCCCGTCACGGAGGCGCGTAAGGCCATGAAGGCGCATCGCATCGACAGATCACGTCCCCTCTGGGCAGCTCGAGCCAATCGAGAAGCTGAGAGGAAAGGAGGTCTGAAAGCGGACTTCAGCTGTGTGCGAGGTGCGTGGCTCATGATCGTCCTCTGTTCACATTTATGACCACCTCCACTTCCTCACAGACTCGCATTCACATCCAGAGCGGCGTTCATCATCACAGCGACTTCTGCCGAACCTTACGCACCGAACCTTCAAGGGCGTGCTCGACCAGTCTGCACTAATATTCCCGTCTGCGCGTCATGTGTTTGTTCGTAACAGGTATTGGTGCTCGGTTATTGGCCAGCTGCAGTGCTTCCAGCCATTCGTCGTCGGAGCCGTTCTCCTTAGGCCCTCATCCAACAACTCACAGTCATACATCACGCTGCGTAATCCGTACGAGTAGGTCAGTGGTTCTTGGCGCCTCCACGCAGGATATCCTGCGTGTCTGGAATTTGAATTTGGGGAATGTGGAGCACAGCACGCTTTGGAGGATAAGGTTGTATATGGCATTAGAGGCTCAGGTGGGCCAGAATCATAGTATTATAACGAGTCCCGTACATTATCTTGAATAGTGAAATAATAGATATCCATGCAATAATCATACGTGGATGTAATATGACCGTAGCCACACGACAGCGTAGCGAGATAAACGACGAATCTACCAGTCACCGTGCGCCTAGATGTCGCATGTCAAGATCTATAGAAGTAAGTACGAAAAGACAGAAAGGCAGAATAGTGAGACAAGTCCTAGAGGACGTTGAGGTGGGCATCCGGGAAGCCGCTGGCCTTGATACGCTCGAAGAGCCACCACCAGGGCGTGGCATACGCCATATCCAAAGCCTTCGCATTGCCAGCACCGCCGGTCAGCAAGCCACCAATACGGCCACGGATATCGGCCACAATGGCGCCCGAATCGCCAGGCTCGGAGAAGACGTCCTCCTCGCCGTCGTAGTTCATGATGCCCCACTCCATCGATGTTTGATGGATCGACATGTCGAGGGGTGAATAGTCGCGGACGATCGAGAGCACACCGTTGGCGCGACCGATAGTGACACCGCTGGCGTTGCCGCTCTTCACGACCAACATGCACGGCCCTCCCTCAAGGTCGCACATGTCCGGGTTGCGCATCAAGTCGTTGGATACGGTCCCTTCAAGTGGTAAGAGACTATTCCAAGGATACTCGAATTTCCATCCATCGTCGTCCCGGAAGGCGAAGCACATGAYKKTSMMCCGGGGGGAAAAATTTTTTGGGGGGGGKKKTTTTTTTTTTAAACCCCCCCATTTSGKGRCCGSWMTGCATCCTAAACATAGCGTGTCCTAGGGATTGCTTCCATACCTCTAATAAGCTTACACGACGCGTTCTATAGGCTATTGTCTGCGCTGGCGCCCCATGACCTCCTCTCGAACCCCCGAGTTCGAGCAGTGACGTTATGTCGCTTCGCGGGGCATTTCCGCCGAGGGCCGTCGAGCGTCACCATAGCCATTTGCTTAGACTGTGGCGAGGCAGACTCAGATGATCTATTCCCGAGCTACTAAGGCGCGAAATTTAGATTTAGTGCACCTTGGTATGCAGCGATCATGCGGTCGGCGGTGCTAGGGGCGGAGTGCATTGAACACGATGCTGAGCACTAAACGCATTGCAAGCTCAAGGCGCGCGATAGAGTTCGTGCACTCGCGGGCGTGTAGATCGTTATCTGCCCAGCGGGGCAAGCCTGAGCTCTGTCTGTGGTCCGCCTCTGTGGAGGCGTGCTTCGGCTGCCCACGGTGTACGCAGCRSCGRCTGCCCATAGAGAGGCTTTTT
>SEOQ01000927.1:0-10746 GCA_004679275.1 Dentipellis fragilis
CCGATCCGCGACCGCAGACTGCCACTACTAGGCTCCTGCGGTGCCTGCGGCGTTGGCGGCGCGTCCTGTGTCCCATTCTGCCCACGCTCGCGTTCCCGCGTCTCGCCCTTTCCGCTGCGTAGCATCTCGCTGGAGGACATCGCGCGCGGGGGCCGACGGCGTCGACGGTGGGAGCGCCTTGCCTGACGCAGGGCCCTCGGGAATACGTTTCTCGCCCGCCTGTGTGGGTGCGATCGTCAGCTACAGTCTCCGAGCTATGGGAACATTAAATCTGCGTACCTTGTCCGAGGGCGCACTCCCATCTGGGACATCGCGCTCCCGTCGGCGACGGTCGGAACGTTCCTCACGCGGCCGCTCGTGGTCTTTCTCAGAGGACCTGCGGCTGCGCTCTTCGCGGTGGCCCTTTTCGCGCGTGCTACGCTTCGATGCACGGTCCGGCTGGAGAGGAATACATCAGCCGAGCACGAGGAAGCGATGAAGCGAAAATGCGTACCTCGTCGTCCACTGGTCGCCTTCGCTTCCCAAGGCCATCATCTTGCGTCTGAGCGCTGGTACGGTGGCGCGATTGGTCTGGTCGGCCTGGTACCGACCGCTCGTCAGCCGCGGCAGGCACACCCCGACTCGCGGCCTCGCGGTCTTTCCTGCCATCGCGGTCGCGGTCTTTCTCGTCCCTTCGGTGTCTGTCTCCGCGCTCGCGCTCTCCCCTATCCCTCTCCCTGTCACGGTCCCTAGGCTCCCTGTCGCGCTCACGTTCACGGTCCCTATCCCGGTCACGTTCACGATCCCCATGTCGGTCCCGTCCTCGTTCCTTGTCGCGGTCGCGTTCGCTCTCGCGTGTGCTGGTGCGCTCTCGTCGGTCACTCCTATGCGAGGATACCTCCCTGCGCTCGGCACTTCTCCCGTCCTTACTTTCTCGGTCTGCCCTCTTCTCATCCACACGATCGCCATCTCCGCGGTCAGAACGCGACCGTCGGCTCTCGCTACTATGATTCCGCGTCCCAGGTCTCGTGGGCGGTGACTGCGAGCGGCGGCGCGTCGATGGCGATGGTGCACGCGAACTACTGCTCGGATGCCGAGGCTCGCTGGGCGGCAGCCGATGTCCGCGTTCTCGCTCTCGCTCGCGTTCCCGTTCTTCATCTTCGCCCTTGCGCCCGACAGCCTGTTTCGCGCCCTCCCGGAAGCCCTGCGCGGCGCCCGTTTGACTGGGCACGGACGGCGGCGGCATCTTCTGCTGCTGCATGTCCGGCGCGCGGTGGCTCCGCGGCGACTGTGGCGGTGGTTTGCTGCTGGGCGGTGGGTTCGTGGACACAGACAGCGTCGGCGTATGCGGGCGCGACGGTGCAGATTTGCGGATCTGGGAAGCGCTCGGGGTGTCCGGGCGTGGACTCGGCGCTCCACCGGCCGGGCGCGGACTGGGACGCAGTGCGCTTGCGGCTGAGAGCGCGTCTTTGCTGCGAGACGCGACTCGCTTGGCGGTGCGTTAGCGCCAGTGTCGACGTCCATGGGCGTTTCACCGGATTTGCCGTTTGTGGAGGGCTGTGTAGGTGTTGGTGCTCTTGGTTCCGTCCGTACTCTCTTCACCACTTCCGGACGCGGTATGCTTAAAGACGATAAGATCTAAGGCACGACGAAGAAATCCACAGGAACATGACGTACCTGTTCATAGCCAATTTGGTGGATGTGTGCCCGGGTGCCGAACCATTGCCATTCGTTGCACCCAGCTGTGCGCGGGGCGCGGATGGCGTCGGAGTGGAGACGTTGCGAGATTTGTCCACCTGAGCTGCGGCTGCGGCCGGTGGTCTGTCGGTGGCAATAGGCGCCGGAGATGAAGACCCCGGAGGAGGCGATGCAACAGAGGTGGCGGTGCCGGGCTTCAAGAACCCATGGTCAGGAGAAAGAAAGGAACAGCGAAACAGATCCCATCGTACCTTGGAGACCGCGCTCTTCGGGGCGGCCCAGTACGGTTCTCGCTTGAGCAGACTCGCGTGGTACCTATTGAAATTTGTGAACACCATGTTATCACATGGACGGACCACCACGTACGCTCTGCCCAAAATTTTCAAGTCTCCGCGCTCTTCTTTCTTCATGAAGTGGTCCAGGACGGCATTCAAGTGCGTTCCGGCCGCTTCGACGACGTTCGAGAGCGGGAAGACMGGAAGGATCTCCTTCAGGACGATGATCGCGTTGTAGACATGCATGAATTCGCCCGCGGCGATGCACTCTGCGAGAGACTGAGGTGGGAATAACATGAGACCGATTCTGCCGTAGTGCAAATAGAGGCCATACCTTGAACAACTTGCGGTGCCATTTCTTCACGACCTGCTGGAAGTTGGACCAAGAAAGGATAGCTGAAGGCTCAATATTCTCCTTGAACGACCATTGACGCTGGAATCCAGGCAGCCAGACCGCTTTCCCGCTGGCCTTCACTCGGTTGTCCTGCATGTATACCTGTTCGTCCTGGTACCACTTGTACAAGTCCGTGAGGATACCGAGCAGGAAGCGACCTGAGTCGGAGATTAGGCCGAGTGAATTCAGATTAAAGAACAGTGCGCGTACCATAGTTGCGTGCCTCGTACTCGCTGCACGAGAAAACAACAGTCTTGACATGATCACCCAACAACTGCACCATCATTAAGTAAGATCCAAGTTCAGTATGAACGCACGCCGTACCTTATCGTAGACCATCAAGGTACTGAAGCCCGGCGTTCCGAGGGTATGTATGACCTTGATAAATTGTGCACAGAAATCGGCGTCCATAGGCGACAACAGACAGCGGGGCTGGATGCAATGCTCGATGATGGCGGACGACAGCATCGCAGCTTTGGTGCTGTGGGCGAACCAATGCGCCTTCTCCTTGTTGAGCCGCTTGATCGTGTACATGCGAGAGACTGTCTGTTCCTTCAACTCACGCGACAGGGTGTCGACGAACTGGTTGTAGCGATCGCGTCGCGAGCGGTGCACGTATGCGCCCTGGCGCCGCGTCCTGTCCGAAGAGCGATCTGCAGAAATATACTTCGAGTCTTCTTGTCGACTGAGCGTGCGAAGGGCGGCGCATTCTTCGTCATACTTGGATGCGGGGGGCGAGAGATCGTAGGTGGAGAGTTGCCAGAATGTCAAGTAGAAACCGGGCCTAAAGGAAATGATGTCAGACTACATATATGCGCATGAACATGAAACTTACCCGATGATATCAAAGGCCTCCTGCGGTGCGATCTTCTTCACGTCCTCAAAGAGCGCCTCGATCTGCGGCACCCAAGGACTCTCCGCCTGCACCGACGTGGTCGCATTCTCCATCACGACATCCTCAGCAGGCTTCGCGTCCTGCGCAACAGTCGTTGCATCATTAGATTCTACTGCGTGCCCATTAGGTTCGCCAGCAGCTGGCGATGCGATCCGCGAGGTGCTGCTGCTAGGGTCGCGCTTCGCAGCAAGAGCAGCCTTCAGCCGCTTTTCTGTCTCCATGCCAGCGAGCCGGTCCTGCTCTTCCTTGGCCAAGGCCGCTTTCTGTCGTAATTGGTCAGTGAAATTTATGGATGCAGGAACGGGTAAGGAAACGCACGAGGAGGGTAGAGTGCCATATTGGTCGCATGATTTGCATGCAGATGGGAGCGCCGATACCGTACAGCTGGCCGAGGTCCGCCAGCGACGGCACGACTTTCTCCGCATACTCGGACGAAGGAATCACAGCTGGCGTGTTCAACAGTTCCAGATATTGCAACAGCACCCCGTGCGTCTGCACTCGCATATCAGCTCGCTGTACAGCAAATAGCATGGTAAGAGACGCTTACCGTGTCATACAAACTCGCGATCGACTTCAAGTGCGCATCCGCCGTCTGATACACCGCAGACTGTCGCTGCTGTGCCACCTGGATAAGGAGGGGCAGCGCGAGCGAAGAGTCCAGGAGCGCCTTGCCGAGCCTCTGCGGGCCTTTGAACACCTCACTGGGATCCAGACGCGCCCCGCGGGTGACGGATGCGACGGCCTCGATGCGCAGCGTCGGGCCGCCCGCCATGGCGGCGATCTGCGAGTCCGAGAGGCTGGGGAGCGGCTCGATGCCGGCGAGCTTCCAGATGAGCTCGCGGAGGACGACGATCTCGGTCGTTTGGTTGTTGTACAGCTGGTGCACGATGTATTTGAGCAGCGGCGTGATGTCGGCGCTGTACCGGCGGAAGAGCATGCCGGTGAAGGAGGCCAGACCTGCAGGATGGCATGAGTACGATGTAAGGGTGAGAGTGGTATCAAAGCGTACTCTGCAGCCAGTCGGACGTGTTGACGCCATCGCTTTTCACCCTCTCTTTGTTCGGGTTCGAGAGCGCCTCCAGGATAACATACACCAGCACATCGAAGCCCATGTTCGTCACATACCTCAGCGCCTGGATGACGACGCCCGCCAAGTTGTCATACGCCATGATCTGGTTGACTGCATTCCTGAAAAATATACACGGGTTGCTATGCGCGAGCTTCGCGACCGTGCCCGACAGCGTGTCGATGGTATTGTGCGACAGGCGGCGTAGGATGCCCTTGGACTCGCGGTCCGCCTGGACGGCGCGCACGCGCAGCTCGGGGTGCGACTGGTACGTCTTGGATTTCCACTCGCCATAAAGGCGCCAGCGGACGGTTGTCTCGAACTGGCGGATGATGTTCCAGATCTCGACGGTGCAGACGGCGTTGCCACGGATGAGGGGGAGCGCGGGGAGGAGGTATATGCGGAGGATCTTGAACCAGAACTGGCGCACGGGGTGGTCCGGCTCTAATTGACCGAATGGCTTCTTGCTGCCCTCTTTCGTATCGATGACCTATAAACACACATCAGGTACCGCTCCCGGGGTGCAGCCAAACCAATACTTACGGATGACTGAATATGCAGCCTACCCAATCTCAAGAACTTCGTCAGGAAAATCGGGTCTCTCGACACATGCAGCCCAACGAAACCCAAAAGCGGCTCCACAACATCGACCAGATCATTCAACTTGATGCACACGGGCACCCTATCCGCCCAATTCGGGAAGAAGTACACGAAGTCGACGGCGCTCGTGCAGGGCGGGGTCGGGGCCCACAGCGTGAGCATCGGCTTGCGCGTCGGCGCCTGCACGAGCCCTCCGGGACTATAGCGCGGCCGCGGCTGCGTATACGATGGCTTGCGCTCCTTCGTGACGAGGAGGACGTCGTACATGGGTGCGATGGAGTGCTTAACGATGCGGATGATCAGATCTGCTACCTCTGGGTGCGCGTCGACCAGCCAACGGTGTTGCGAGAGCACCGCGAAGCCTTGTCGGAGCGCGCCCACGGACAGAAGTGCATTCAGCAGGCCGACACGCTGATTTGGTAGCGTTTTGACTTCGGGGGCAACGGTGGGCTTTGGTTCCGGTTGTGATGACGGGCGCGGCCTGCCATTTTGGGAGGTCGAAGATTCGAGAGGTGCAGCCATGGCCAGCTGGCTGATCTTGGCGCCGGCAATCCGGGCGTCCACGGAAGCGAGGTAGGCCTTGTGTTCCTTCTGCTCCATCTCCTCGTCGGAGGGCGAGATGTGGGGGAGAAGGTCCTCCAGCGTGATGAAGCCTTCCCGAATGAGGAGCGCCGCAGTCAGATAAAGATTACGGGGTGTCGCCTCTGTGACCTCAGGCAGCTATAAACCCTTCAGTCTCGCATCCGAAAGGCTGTGTAGTGCAGAAGGCGGCGCACCTGATAGTGACGGAACTTGAAACCCAAAACCTGCGCCATGACCCTCGTACCACCTGACTTTGTCTGTTTTGGCACGCCTCCAGCATCTTGTTCTTCGGCCAACGTAAACACCTCGTCCAAACACTTCCCCTTATACGGGCTCTTTTCCTTCTCTTTCTCCGACCCTGGTGTATCGCTGCGGCCTTCCGTCTTCGCCCTCACTTTCACCTCCACACCTTCCCACTCCCATGCCGTGCGGTTCGAGTCGCCCTTCCATGGCGACAAGCCCAGCAGGACGAGGAAGAAGCTCCAGTGCGTCGTGAGATGCACCGAGAACACGTCGAGGATGACGTCGAGCGCGCGGTTCGGATCGAGGTCGAAGTAGCCGATGAGGCTCACCACGCGCTCCCAGACGGGCTGCGCGCGTGCAACAATCTGCGCGAACGACTCGGTCGGGCGGCCGGTGCTGAGCAAGTGCGGCGGCGGGAGCGAGCTAGTCACTTCGGTGATGAGCTTCGAGAAGCCCTCGGACTGCTCGCGCAGGAGGTTGAACTTGTTTTGCTTGTAGCTAGATATAATATATGCGGGAATGATGAGTTGCGGCAGCGAGCGTGCATGGCGGGGACACGCACAAGAGGCCTGTTCTCGTTCGGATTTCTTTCCGGTCGAAGGAGGGTTTGTCCGTGATGAGGCCCGCATGCGCCACGAGCAGCAGGTCCAAGCGCTCCCTGCAAACACCGGGGTCCAAGACGCCAGAATGCTGCCAAGGGAAGGAATATAAGGACACGACGTGAACAAGTGGAAAAATGCACCATACCAAAAACTGTTTCGTGACGTCGACCAGCGTCTCCTTATCCTTCTCGGCATTCTTCTTCGCCTCACCAGCCACTTCGCCCGCCTTCGTGTCCCCCTGCGCATGCTCCGCCGCCTTCGCATCCGCCAGCACCTCGTCCAGCTGCGTATCCACCGCCCAGATCGTATCGACGAGCATCTCTCCTATGGCCGCCGCGCTCGCGGGCGCGGGCGACGCATCGTGTGACGAGGACGGCAGCGCGTGGAGCGTCGACTGCACGAAGGCCACGAGCGTGGCAGGGCTCAGCTGCGCGCTCGGTGTCCAGGTGCTCAGCGTGGCGTTCAGCAGCGTATGGTATGCCGTCGCGAGTGTGTCCGCGGCATGCGCGTCCGATGGGTTAGCCTGCAAGGGCGTGATGAATTTGCGGCTGTTGTGGTTTTCAGCATGGGCGATGTGGAGTTAAGGCGAGAGGATGCACGTACCATTCATCTTCGCCGCCCTTGTTCCAGGATGCGAGGAACCCTCGCAGTTTCTCGATGACCTCCATCTAGCAATGTCGTTCTGTGCTCTACAAGTATGCTACGGCAAGCGCCCGAGAGGCTGATTTTCTGCGCGGCCCAGAGATACCCGCAATGTGTTCGTGTTCGGGTGTTCGTTCGATGGTTCGTGAAGAGGAGAGGAGGGGGAGTAGGAGGAATGTGGAGGCAGAATGCTGCCGACAAGCCAGTGGAAGGAGGACTCGACCCCGCCACTCGCCTTCATGCCGGTTTGGGACTCCGCCCGGGCACGTGACAAACGATTACCATTGTTGGCGACCCTAACCCTGTGCACGGCTATTGTGAGCCTCGCGTTCTGAGACCGCGATGAGTCGTGACGGACGCAATTCGAGCGCAATATTGGCACTTACTGACAGCTACGCTATCGCCGGTAATTCTGCTTGTATGTTCTGATTTTCTATCCATACAGAACCTGTGTTCTATCTGGGAATGTACGGCATAGGGATTTTATGCGGGCTTCCCTTGCTTCGTACACCAAATGGTCTATGTCCTCGGGCAAGCATCTCCGCCACAGGAGTGACATCTTGTCAGATGCCGCGACAACCCTGCATGGCAGCATGCGTCTTTTCCTTCGGGTAAGCCTGCCCCGACGTTAAACCCACCCTCGATACCACAGACGCTGCGCAATATTCCTCGAACACCTGAGACGACCTCGCATCATTTATCCACTATATCCTACGTCACCTTCGAATTCCTCCATTTAGCGACAGACGCGCCCTCCATCTCTGTCTGCAGCCTCGAAAAAACAGAACATCCTCCCTATCCGGCCCACGGAGATACCGCGGCCCATCGCACACATGCAGCGATCCTCACCTGCCAGCCCCCGTGATTTCCGCGACGTGCGCACCTGCGCCGCCAGAGCAGGCGCACGGGCGCAAATCCGCACAGCGGCCTCAGATCTACCTCAGGCCTCAGGCCCATCATCACGTACGCTTCCAAAACGCGCAATATCGCATGCGTCGCGCCATGCACCATATGGCATATGGGTCCCGCGTAACATTACCGGTGTTAAACAGGGACATCCGAACCACCGCCATATGTATATTATCGCCCTGATATGCATATAACGCTCCCTCAGAGCGAAACTGCGGCTTTGCTTCGCCCCTGCCCCCGAATCCACCTCAGGCGTCTCGCCCTGCCATAGTCAACCAGCGGACGATGCATCTCCCGCTCCTGCTTGCATGCCTCGTCGCAGGCGCGGCGGCTGCCCCCACGACGCCCTCTTCCCTCGCAAGCGCGGGGCTGAGCGACTCGCTCGTCTCGAAGGTGCGTGCCAACGCGCAGAACATCTCGACCCACAGGTACGCCGTACGCGCTTGCCTATACGCTCACGCTGACCGCGAACCCGACCCGCGGCAGCTGGGAAATCGGCACCCTCGCAGAGGCGCTGACCGAGCTCGAGTGGCCCGCGCTCTCCGTCTTCAGCCCGAACTCGATCCCGCCGCCGCGCAAACTGCCCGCACACGAAAACGCGAACGACGTGCTGCAGATCGCAGAGCAGTACGTCTATGTCCACCCCAGTCAGATGCCGGCTCGGAAATGCTTGCTAACCTGGAACGTCTTGTACAACGCAGAGTCGTCGCGAACAAGGCGCCCGGATCGCTGCCACTCATTGATGGCGACGGTGCCGTCGGGGACCCAGCCAGTACGTACGCGATCCACATTGCCTGCAGCACTATAGTCCCCGTACTTCACAGCGCCAGCTGTGCAGTTGTGCCGCGGCGCGCGCGCTTATCGAGTCTTCTGAACCTAAGGCCTGCGTTCTGATGTACATCCACGCCCACAGGCATCGGAAGCGCGGTCCTCCTCCGGAACTGGACGCGTCCAGACCTCAAAGACACGAGCTTCTCAGACGCCGCGGCGGGCCAGCTGCAGTATCTCCTCGAAGACGCGCCGCGCACGCCCGAGGGCGCGATCTCGCACCGCGAGAGCCAGGTGCAGCTATGGTGCGTCCACCTCCACCCCCCGCTTATGTTCGTCTAGCAGACGGCGAGCCTCGTGGATTGCAGGGCGGACTTCGTGTACATGGCGCCCCCGTTCATTGCGTACTACGGCGCGCTGCAGGGCGGGAAGGCAGGGCAGGCACTCCTGCAGGAGGCATACGACCAGTGCAGGCTGTATCGTGATGTGCTGCTCGATCCCCAGACGGGCTTGTGGCATCACATCCTGCTCGGGGATGGGACGGATGCTAGTCTGTGGGGAACTGGTGCGTGGCAAAGAGTGTGTGATGTGCGGTATGCGATGCTAATAAAGTGGGGCGAGCAGGCAATGCTTGGGCCGCGGCTGGCATGCTGCGCGTTCTCGAGACGATCCGCGGTTCGGCTTCCGCGAAGTCCATGAAGGAGCAGCAAAAGAACCTGACAAGCTGGGTCGATGAGATCCTCACCGGCGCATGGCAGCATCAAGTACGTACTTTAGCCTTTTTCGCTCATCGTTCTTTTATCTTGACATGCACGACCACAGCATCCCAACGGCACGCTCTTCAACTACCTCGACGACGCGACATCCTTCGCGGACACGTCCTCGACGGCCCTGCTCGCCGCCAGCAGCTTCCGCCTCGCCAAAACTGACCGGCAGCCAGCGCCACATCCCCGCCGCCACGCGCGCACTGTGGCTCATTCGCGATAGCGTCGACGAGGATGGGTGGCTGCAGGGCACCGTCGACCCGCTGTCATTCAGCACGCCGAGCGCGCCTGGGGTGCACAGTCCGGAGGGCCAGTCGTTCGTGCTGCTGCTGCATTCCGCGTGGAGGGATTTCCTGGCCTAGGCGAGGTGACCTGGACGCGAAGTTGGATCTGCTGACTGACTGATTCTGACTTCTTGGATGGAAGTGGGTGGGGATGGCTGGCCCCTGGTAAGCTGGGCACCGGTGGGCAAAACGCTACATTCTATAGACTTACGCCACACATGGCAATTGTAATAGTATCTGATTCTGAACCTGCGCGCTACGTGTACGCCAGTGCTGAGTCTATTCCTCTAGCAAGGTTGACGTCAGCAGCTTCTGTGTTCTCATGCATGCGCAGACGCAGCCGAGCTCTCGAGGCCCACCTACATTCTGATGGCGAGGCAACATTGCAGATGTTATGCCAGGCTCGGAAACCCCGCTACTGTGAGCTAGAGGGTATTTGGATACCAACTCTTCCTTTGGTTTCAGTTTAGATCCCTTGGATTGCAATAAATGTGCCACATTGCAGTAGGCTGCAAAATCATCATTCAAAAAAAACTGTAAGTACGTTAAAAGATACCAAGGACTAGCACGGCGTCGTGTAGGTAGCTTTGCTTCTTCGATTTCCTGGCGTCATGGGTTTTGAGTCGTACTAGTGAACTATTGTTCTGCACACTTCGTTACACTGGTACCGAGTCTATTTCTCTGTAGGTGACGTCAATGGTATCCTCGGACAGACCATGGGAACTATCAACAGTCTGGCTGCGACTAGCCGGGATCTCGAGGCGCATCTGCATTCTGATGCTGATGCTGGATCTGGTAAGCCGAAACAAGCGCCGTCGAGGAGGACTGCGCGGACGGCGTGCTCGACGATGAGCGGGAGTGTCGCGCGTTGGGGCGGATGGTGTCGGAGGGAGAACGCGGGAAGGCAGAGAAGGGTGACGTTGAGTGTCGGGAGTGCTGAGTGGGCCGGGGCGGGTCGTCAGCTTGCCAGAAGGGGTAGTGCTTAGTCATATCTGTGGAGGGAGAGGGGTCATAACCGCGCGAGTCCGTTGGCGACGCGAGAGTG
>SEOQ01000928.1:0-10745 GCA_004679275.1 Dentipellis fragilis
ATGCGGAGGTTATGGGTGGGGGGAAGCCGTTTGGGAAGATCCAGGGAAAGCTGTATGTCATCGACGGCGACGAATATGTGACCGAGGACGATCCCAAGGGCGACACCAAGATTGATAAACACGGGAACTTGCTTGGAGGTGCGTGATGGACCCTTGCTTCCTTACTTTGTCTGAACCGATGGTGTTTCTTTGCTGCAGGACGTAAATTCAAAGCTCAGACTTTTACACTACCCAAACGCGACCCGGACCGCCAATACATGCTTGCCATTGATGCTGCGCGCACGTCTGGATTCCGGGACTCGCTATACTACTTCCGCCGCAATCCCCTGGCGCTGAAGCTCAGTGCTACGAACTCGGAGAAGGAATATCTCATTGAAATAGGCAAACTGGGCTCCCATTTGCGGACGCGGAGTGTTACGCTCATCACGGCACGAAGTGCTTACAAGCTTCATGGCGCAAAAACTATCCTTGGTACGCATTGCATATTATCCGGTCCACTCCTAACGGTTGACGTCTGCTTGTTCTGTCATTCCAGAGGGTAGATGGGTCACTGACGACTACTACGAGGACAAGGTCCTAGAGGAGATCACTGCCAAGGGCCTTAAACCCGGCGACCTCGTTGGTGACCTCCAGGAACCGCAGACTGCAGCTGCAGCGGCCGCAGCGGCGGCTGCAGACTCTTCTCAAGGCCAAAAGGCGGACCGCGGCGGCGGTCTGGGGATGTATCGAGCAGGCGGACCCACCACTCTTTTCGGTGGCTCTGGTCTGGGGCCCTACAGTGACGGCCCACTGAATGCCGTGCGCAAGAGCTTCTTGAATAGGGAGGGCCTGAATGAGGAGAATTGGATGTGGGTTGCGGCACAGCGGACGGCGGAAATGAGCGCAGAATTTTCTCGCCAAAGGAAAGAGATGTTGAAGCCTTGCGGAGGCATTTTCGGAGATACGACCTCCAGCGAATTGTTGGACCACGCGCAGATCTTGGAATCAAGTGATAAAAGAGCGCGCGATGACGCTGAAGGGGACGCCGGCAGCAGGAAAAGGACTAAAGTGCTGCCGCCAGGGGTGTTTGAACCGCAAACTGGCGCTGTTCTTTGTGAGTCGTGTTCATCTGAATTGTGACATCGCGTACTGACGCCCTTCTAGATCGGGCAGATACACAACCCACCCGCAGCCGTTGGGAGAGTGTTCGTGACGAGAAAAAACAGGTGCTTGGAGGGACCAAGGCTGGAAACGGTGCTTGGGGTTTGGCATGGGTGGATATTGTCATGGATTATCCGACGGACGATGTAGAGTCACCACCTAATCAAGAACGCGAACAATTTCCAGTTTCTGCACCATCATGATGCTGCTGTGGATCCCATGTCGTTGTGTTAGTATGTACTTGAGAGTCCGCTTAATGGCAATGCCTAATGCTTCTGTGCGGTTTCTTGACATGCAACAACAGGTCTGGGATAAGTACGTGCGATCCTTGCCTGGCAATAGATTGCACGATATGTACAGGTCTATGGTAGAAGATATGTAGTCATAACCAAAAACCGTCAGATATGCAGATAAAGCAGCGTGACATCGTCAGTCCCCTGAGAGCGGTGGAATCGGGTCAAGTAAACAAGCAAAAGATCTTGTCAGCTCTGTGACAGGTAAAAAGACAACGAGGAGAAATTAAGAAAGGATACGGAGATAGATGGCTGTTGGCTATTTGGTTTATATATATATAGGTATCGCGATCCTGGTCGAGCGCCTAGAGCGCTACGGCGGCGACATCTTGGCCCTCGAGGCTACGAAGACCTGCATTCTGCTCTGCACGGGGCGTTGGAGGACCATCTGTGTCCGACGCAGGCGATGGCGCAGCCAGAGTCGAGTTCGATACGTCAGTCGCGGGTATTCGGATCTCTGGGGTCATTGGTGTGTCGGGGAACGAAGTGTCGGCGGTAGCGTACGACAGAGAGCTGGCGCGCGACTCCGACCGGACCCCAGCCAAAGGACTTATGGGCATGCGGAACGCCGTGGGGGCGCTGGAAAAGTTTGTCGGCTTGGTCGCTTCGTGGCTCGCTGCGGGAGTATGGGTTTCTAGACCAGGAGGAGAGGAGACGTCGTGGGAACCCTTGTTCAAGTTTTCGTCAGCTTCATGGATCTCGACATTGGGATTTGATTCTTCGGGATGGGCTTGTGTGGTCTCGGCTCAGCAGAAGGAGTTTGCTTGTCAACAGGTTCGGGATGATGAGGCTCTCCTGGCTGGTCCGGCTTCGCACCCGGTTCCGGAGACGTGGTAGGTTCGATACCAGAGGTTGATTGAGTAACCGGGGACTCCAAAACGGCCTCCTGCGCTGCGGCCGTGTGTGTCTGTGTCGGGGACCCATTATTGGAGTTGACAGGCGGCTCGGACAACGACGACGTGGGGGAGTCGTTCCGGAGTTCCTGATCCAGCCGAGAATGGTTTCTGATGTGGCCTAGCCCGGAGGATCCAGCGGCGGGGAGACCCTCTATCGAAGGGCGGTGTTCCGTATGTACGTCATACTCCGGGGAAGGCCCATGCAGATCCAGCCGCGATGTCGAGGCAACGTATGCTACCGCGTCGGGACCGTACGGTACGCCGTATTTGCCTACCGCTTCACGCGATGAAATGAGCTTGAGCTGCTCAGGCGTCGGTCCGGACTTGGGGTACACGAAGTCCGTCCGCGTGAGGGTGTGAGTGAGGGGCGAGGAGATGGAGTTGATGGAAATCGTCGACGGTGAGGTGAGGTGCCCAGCTTGGAAATTGGAGTTTGAACGTGTCCGCGTCCGAGAAACGGTGCGGAAGGGTGTGGACGAGAGGCTGAACGCGGATGCGGAGCCGGAAAATGACGGTCGGTGGCCTTGTCCTTGCCTGTTGCTCAGTGCTGATGCTGCACGTGCACCCTCGGGAACGTTGTCGCTCGCGAGAGAAACTGCAGAGGCGGCAGCGGGCAGGAAGTGAACAGAGTCCTGCGATGGACGAGCAGTCGTCGCTGGTAAAGGTGCAGTGCGGGGTGCGAGCACATGAGATGCTGCGTGGATAAATCCGCGGAACATTGATCGACGACGAACGGTTTCCGTCCCAGCAGCAGAGTCCTCCGGAATAGGGCTTTCAACTGATCGACTAGGCATAGTGCTGAGCGACACGCGAGGTTCGACCTCGCTGCGGGTAGTTTCAGCACGGGTGAGGTCATTGGAACTACGTAGGATGGATTCGTCAGCTGTATCGCCGACGACCTCGAAGTAGGGTGGTGCATCGCCACGAATGTCGGGCATCGGGGATGCATCTTGGAGAAGAGCAGCCCGACTTTCGTTTGGTTCGTTGTCGTTAGAAGTACGTCGAGGGGAAGCAGAGCGTTCGTTTGCAACGTCCGGCGTGGGCATTTCGGACGAGTTGCCGTTGTCATTATCGTGATGTTCGTTATTGGCGAGTAGAGGGGTTTGGACATGTGCATTGGATGGTACGACCACATAAACCGAAGAGGACTGAGAAATGTTGCGAGAGTGGTTTATACTCTCGCTGTCGCTCTCAGGTACCGACGGCATCATAATGTGAGTCGACATGGGAGCATCCTCCATGTCTTGCGAGCCCCTGTCACAGTGCAGAGACAGTGAGATTTGGCAGACATTTTAAAAGGCAAGCGAGTTCTTACTGTATAATCACCAGCTCGTGCTCGCCTGGTTCCTTCATATAGACGGGCAGCGACCTCGTAGAAATCTGACTCGGTGTACGCCTATTCCGCCGCGTCCGCGCCGCAGGTCGAGCCTGAGCGACAGCGGCAGGCCCGGCAATCTCTTCTGCAGTAAGCTCGCGCACTTGGTTGTTTGCTGTTGCATGACGTCCGGGTGGAGCAAGCGCATGTGTGACGGTAGACAGCAGGCCAGAGAACTTGCTGAATACACCTTTGCGAATCATGATGATCAAGAGAGCGCTAGCGAGGAAGACAACGACAACGACAACGGGAACCTGGTAATATCATGTCTTGTGAGTTGGACGTCTCAAATTGATGGATGCAAGGCAGACATACCACAATCTGCACCACATTACCGCTACCTCCATCTCTACGGACTATGGAACGCTTGGGGCGATCAGTGAGCGGTGCTGCAGAGACGGAGAGCGCAGAGGAAATGGCGAGAAGTTGGGCAGAAATGATGCATGTGAGGAGGCGAGGGGCAGGCTGTGACGGTGATTGGCGACATGGTTGACATGACATGGGGTGGAACACGTTCGTGTTGGGACAAGGACACGGAACAACACGAGGTAGGAAGAAGTAAAAGAGCAAGAGGGGAGAGGAAGAGCGGGGGAAGGGAGACCGTGAGCGGCAATAGAGCACAGCAACCGTCTCCTCAAGTTTAACCTCGACCAGGCTCCGATGGCGCCTTTCTTCAATTCGTCCGACCGCTTTCTTATCCCTCCTCGACGCTCCAGGCACTTCACAAACACACACTCAGGACTGTCTTATCTCTCTCTTTCTTTCACCGCTCGTCCTGGGACTACTGACACACCCCGGAAGCTATCGCCTGACCCTCCAGATGACGCATGTCCAATTACTCAAACCGGTCTACCCTTCTGATCGTCTGCCGACCTCGCGTGCCGCAGTTCTTTCGTATACAAGTTCACCCAGATAACGAATCTGCAGGATGCCACCAAAGACACCTCTATCGAGCAATGGTGCTTCTGTTCCTATTCCCCGCCTTCCGTCCACGCCTCCAGGATTCCTCGGTCGCTTTTGAAGAGTACAGCAGTGGTCCTGGGTGGAACAAATTGAGCATGAACAAGGCAAGCACCACCATCCCTCCGTTAGAACATCTTTAAAGACTCGTCAGTCGGGAAATCATGCCAGCGCCGCACGTGATACCCACTGAAATCATAGACCTGTCTAAGACCTGCGTCGAGATGATGCGTCCGTCCCACCCGTCGGTCAGTTCGATAGTACGATATACCGACCTGCAGATCCCTCATCAGTGGCTCAATAGTCGAGCAAGTCAAAAGCTGTATGCATCGGAGGAAATGGAACACAGTTTCGAAGCATAATGCGTATATCATCTACTCCATTCGAGTAGTCAACTTCTCTCTTGGCATACGTTCCTCTGCAATGCCCATATCCAGATCACTCAGAGGCTTGTTCCACCAGCGGCGAATGAGGAACTCCGTGGCCAGTGCCGCGTACGCCACGATAGCCGCTATTTCTCAGTCAGTCGATATCTCCCGGCGCGGCGAATGGAAATACAAACCTAATTGAAAGACGATACCACACAGCATGATGTTGCCGCCCCATTCTCTGTATCTCACCAATAGTTACGAATGCTAGTTCTTTCACTCACCTTATCGGGACTGTTTCCTCTGTTCACGGCTTGTGATGCCATTGCTCCGCCGATTGCCTGCACGACCAGCGCCACAATGTCCTGCAAAATTGAGATAGGTTACTCATGCTGTAGAGGAATATTGATATACTGCTCGATTCAACTCACGCAAGAGAAGAACAAGATCGTGTCTGCATGATCATGAGCGAAGAACCTGGCAGAAAAGAATAAACTTACACCAGTTAGCACTGAGATGACTATAGCGCTGCCCAAGACGCCGAATAATCCGCCCAAGAATGATAAAGTTGGCAGAGACGAAGAACGTCGGGGCCATGATGGTCGTGATTATCCTGCATTGACAAGCTTAGTAGATATATTGATTATAAAGGAAGTAGACCCCAGACATACTGCATAAGATAGGGAGTGACCAAAGTAGGGTTCTCGCTTGGCCATAGACGTGCGCTCCAGCCGATGATCTCACAGATGCCTGCGAGCACTGCAGTTGGGAATAACCACCACAGATGAAAATAGCCGGCTTGGAGTATGTGTATACCTAGAGGTGTAGATGTCAAGATGCTGGCCTTAAATATCTTAGATGGCGACTCACTGGTAGTGAGTGAGTAAAGAGCGACGAAGAGTGCGCAGGTCCACTCAGTCGGGACATAGTGATAAGGCGAATGGGATAGCCTGTGAATGCTCCGTGTAACAACTTCTGTAGGAGCAGATATGAGTTGTGTTGGGAGAGAAGAGACCAACATACGCACCCATCGCCATGCAGCTCTGAGCTGTGCTGCAGGAAAGAATGGATAGAGGGTGGTGATATCAATAGAGACGAGAGAGGGGTGGACACTATTTCAGAGGTCTCACCGGTATAATCATTGAAGACGCCGGGAACATGTTTCCAACCAAATCTCCGAAGGGGATGAGGTGCATAGTAACTGTAGTCACTACTTAGTAGAGGCCTCTACTAAGCCTCAGGCCTCAAGCTTCAAGACGCGTTTGACGCGTCGCCGTCACGCGTCCCGCCGGGCGGATGCCGGCCTATGCCGGCCCTTTGTCTCCGTCGGCCATCCGCCGCTTGCCGGTCGGCTGGCAGTACTTCATACATATGCATACTTACTATGTACTGCATACCATGGCCAGTACTTGACCCTTGATCATACCCTTCCACTAAACCTCTGGCGACCTGTCGCCCATGGCATATTAACAAAGGATACTGGAAGCTCGATGACAACAGCATCGAGCAGACCATCGTTAACAAATGCTTCATTCGCTCCACTAGAATGTTTTCACTGCCGCAGCCTCCCAACGGCCAGGCTTTCTGAATCTGGCGAGGGATATAGCACCGCTAATGCCGGTATCGGAACTGTGCCATGATACCTTGCCAACCTGTCTTTCATTCTCTCAGAGGTCAGTCCTTATCGCCCAACTCACGACCCTCGTTTTCAGGCCGCACCTTATTGAGTAAGTCGATCTCCTTTTCTTTGTGACGTGTCTTCTCCACAACGTGCTATGAGTCGCCGTACCATGCGGACGGGAAGTTCAAGGCACGTTTCGTGCTCACACGTAGTACGTCCTGGCATATTAAAAGATGCAAACTCGATGGGCTCCATGAGCGGATCCTCTCAGCCCGTTGCGACTAGGCAAGATCATGCTATCGTCTATATGTCCGACATTCGTCGCCTTGGCCCTCGTAGCGGCATCGTTGGCAATTGCGGCACCGGCGGCCATTGATCCATGTGCTAAAATTGCCGGCGTCCCTTTCGTTCCCACAGCTGATGCCCTCGCATGCCAGAAATCATTTCCATTCAACGAGACTTTGCGGTAAGCAAAATGTCGGTTTGGTCAGGAAATTTTTCTGACAAGCATCCATGGACAGGCAGAACGTGTTGACAGTCATCTCGCGTGTTTTTGACTTTTACACGTTCGAGGACTATTATCTGAAATCCCCTCCGCCATTCCAAGAGTCGACGACGAACATCCGGGCTGACATTGCGAGGATAAGTCGCACTCACTATGAGGTCGGGCACCTTGGCCAATCTCCTCATCCCGGCTTTATAATCGTTTTTTTTTTTTGTGGCTAGACGGATTTCGACTTCAATGTTGACGTTTACAATTTCACAACCAAACTCAATGACGGGCACACACGTATGTGCGAATGATTCTACTTCGGAAATTCTCCGTTACTGACGGAGCTTTAGGCTGGTTTCCCAACTGCTACAACTCCTTCCAGAATCTTTTGCCCGCTCCGGTAGTTAGCCTCGAAGAGGATGGCCAGCAGAACGTATTCATCGCCCTCGACTCCGTCGAGCTTCTCACCCTCCTGGGATCTAATTTTACGGATTTCTTTGACACGATCCAATTCGACTGGAGGCGACTGGCTGGGGCCAAAGTACTCGAGATCGAAGGCATGCCCGCTTACGATTATATTGACATCGTGGCGAGCACTGTTTCCGGCAATTACTTACCCCACGGCCCAAGGGTTAATAGTGTTTTTAGTAGCTATCGTATCGACGACACCAATGCTTTTTCTCAAAGGATTGGCGATCTTGCAGGACCAGAGCTGCTCACTCAGACGGCGCTGACGTTCAGACTTATACCTGCAAATTCGACTCGCGAAGAAACAGTTACAGTCCCTTTCCTGGCAAATTTTATTGGCAGGCCCTTCACGGACAAAGAATCCTTGTGAGCACTCGTTTGATGCTGAGGACACCATGTATGTGGCTAATATTAGGTGATGTTGTAACAGCTGGGCCAATAACTGTGTCGCCAACGATCAGACAAACGGCGTTGACCTACGCGTCCAGTCTAACACGAATCCACACCCGACACGCCGCCAACCTCGGGCTGTTCTCAAGGGTGTGGCACCCAAGAATGCTATCGGGTTACCGGCGCCATTTCTCCCTACATTGCCTCCCGTAGATGGAAGCTCTGGAGTTATCAAGTCCTTCATTCTTCCGGATAAGAAAACAGGCGTGGTGAGCAACCTATGTATCGACTGCGACTGTATCGTGCAAACATCGCTTTACTAGATGTTTTTCGGTTCCTTCGAGGGAGACTTCAACGAATTCCAGACCGATACCCTGGCTGCTATCTCTGCGTTCCAGGCAGCCAATGTCACTCACCTGTTGATTGACTTGACAAACAACGGCGGTTGGCTCGTTTATGTCTTTGCTTTCTGCCAAATTGACCAACGCACCAGGTGGATTTGTATGTCTCGGGTTTTTCCTGCACGAGTTCTTGGCTGGTTCAAACTTTGGCTATCCGTAAGTCGAGTGGACTTTTCTCGTACCTCTACTGCAGATATAACATCTTTGTCTTCAGCGGGTACCAAAGTACATGTCGCGCCAATCCATTGGCACAGAAGATTCTTAGCGCAGATATCGCGCAAGGCATAGATGAGACCATGTCATTCTACGCGCCCGATAACTGTAAGCCTCCAGACACCCTCTTCTAGGCAGAGTCCGGCTATGATTAATTGTTTCTTCCAGGGGCATTCCTCAATGATACCCCGATGCCCGACAACTTCAATTACAATAGCCCATCTGCTCCTCTTGTGATCAACGGCCACAGTGACCCCACGTCGCAGCGTTTTCATGTCAGCGCAGACTCCCGTTTTCGATTCTTATCCTTAATATCCCCATTCATAGGACATCTGCACACCATTTGCAGTCCCTATGCCAGCAGCGCCACCTTTCGATCTCCGGTGGGTCATCCAGCGCACATACGTCTTCAGTTCTATAATGACGATTACCCTCGCAACCAGGAACGTTGCAATTGGTGAGTGAATATCCCGCGATGGTCGTGAAACTGCTTGAGCGACGACGTGGTAAAAAGTGAGCAACGGTGACTGCGCGTCGATCTGCGCAATGTTCAGCACTCTCATGAACGAGCGGCATAATACCACGATTGCTGTATTTGGCGGGAAGCCCGGCGAGCCCGTAGAATTCAAAGGTGCGTGGCATTTGCTTCGGTGTGAATGTCTTTCTTAATGCACGTTTGTCTGTACTTAGGGATGGCCGGAAATCAAGTTTTGGAGTGGACTGACCTTGACACAGAGATCAAGACCGCTGGTTTGAAAGATGTAAGTGCTTGCACCTTGCACCGCTAAAATAGTCTAGTCGACACTGACAGGCTGGTGAAACCAGGATCCTCTGGCTCCCCCTGATTTGTGAGTATGCAGCCCCTTCACTCCTGCAGTGGTTTGACGATGTGCACAAGGCTGGTGTCAGCTGATATGCGGTAAGCACTTTCACATCCATCAATATTGCGAGGTTGTATTTATCTTCTCTTGTGGAAGGCACAACTGGAGAACCGGTACGTGCACTTTCAAATTATTGTTCAGGTCTCATCTTAACGATGCCATACTTAGCATGGAGCTTTTTGGATGAAAGCAAACCGATCGGTGAGCTGACAGCCATTTTCCGACTCCTGATGATTCTGATTAGGATCTTAGCTTATGTTTCTGAACTGCCCAAATGTGAGCGCCTCGTAATGAATACTTCCTACGGAATCCTAACCGTGCATGAAGTCCAATTTCCATACACGAAGGATACATACAATAATCCGCAAAATCTGTGGACCTTTGCGTAAGTAATCTACGTCACAGTATAGATGTCGCATCTGACAGTGTATCCAATGAAGTGCCAAACAATTATTTGATTGATTCTAGTACGCGTGTCCTGGGGGTTGGTGTTGTATGCGACGTCTGCATTATGATATTTATTGTGGCTGCTATGAGAGCAATGAGCCTGTCTAAACCCGTTAACGTTCCTGATAGAAGAGAAGTTACATATTATATGATGATAACAATGACATATAGCGGAGTCATTTGGACACTTGGCGAGGAGTCATAATAGCGCGCCCATATGTAATATAAGTACCGGCGACAGGCGTCCTGAACGTTGAACCGTTGGCACTAACGCACAATGTCCTTCGTCAATTCCTACAAGCCCTCGATTCAAGCAATAGACCCGGAGCCATTCTATGGACCGGATCCGTACGATGTGAACTTTATGTTCCCAATCGATACATCCGCCCTCGAAAGCGATCGCGTTCTGTTGACACCATTTATCCCTTCCATCCATGCCCACCAATACATCGAGGAGACATCGAAGAATCCCGAATTAGAACGCCCCCTCCCATTCCAACCCTCCACCATTTCCCAACTTCTCTACTTTCTCGAGCATGGCATACGACGCGATCCGGGATGGGTACTTTTCGCGGTCATAGACAAAGGTCGCCTGGACGTGGCGCACCCCGAATTCGGTGGAGGAAGCTTTGCGGGGGTCATCGGCCTTTTGCACACCTCGGCCACAGAACTCTATACGGAGATCGGTTTCGTGGTCACTTTTACCGCCTTCCAGCGCACCTATGTCACATCAAATGCCGTGGGACTGCTGCTGCGATACTGCTTGGAGCTTCCATCCCCTTCCTTCCCGGCAGGGTTA
>SEOQ01000929.1:0-10713 GCA_004679275.1 Dentipellis fragilis
GGAAGGGGAGGACAAAAGGTGGAACGGAAGGAGATCGAGATTAGATTGAGAGTGAGATGGTTCGGAAGCGCGCCGGCGCGTGAGCCCGATGTTTGTCTGTATATCTCCCATCTGCCACGTGCCAAGCCTCAGTGCACCAAGTCCGATGTATTCGAGCCTCTGAGACACATACTTCGCAAAATGCAGCGGACTTCTTCCAATTTATCCCAACACCTCCGTCTCTCCAAATGTGATACATATCCGAAATGGCCAATGTGGAGTGATGAAGTGATGGGCGTTGGGAAAACAACCTGGAAAGATCTGAGGTAGTGGGTTAGATCATCGTCATGCATGGAATACTGGGGCCCTGGAGACTTGATGGCCGATGTGACGAAACGAGCAGAACTGTCTCTTTGGTTTGCCATAGTTAGACTAGGGACTGTCCAGCAGCAGCCGTCCTATCGCGATTGCGAGTCCACACTCGCACTAAGCGTCCGATCACGTATACGTCCGAGTCCATTCGAGAGGCAGCAGGGAAGAGACAGATCAATCAAAGGGAGATGCTCATATCGGCAACCAGGAAGCAGAGCAGCCACCAGTGTCATGAATTAGTGATCGAGACCTTGAGGATCAAGAGCTCCTTGTTGGCAGGTACGGTCGGCCCAAAGTCATTTGCCTTGAACGGGTATAAACGGACGGTATACTGTAGTTGCATTATTCGGACGGTCACCATGATCAGCAAGGCTAAGCTAACAGCAACACCAGAGAGGAGACTCACCATCATCGACATATCTCGAAACTCAAACGACGCCGGGCTCGCCTGCGAGTCCTCTTGCGTCGGCAGCGACCCCCGCAGACGCACCTGCCACCGCTTGACCCCRTCGCTCCGCCGCGGCGGGAGCAGTTGCACAGTGTCCTCAACCGCCCACCGTGCGATCCCGACGCACTCGTCCTTCTTGTACTTCGACCCCGTCTTCGGCGTCACGTCGTGCGCGTTCTCACCGAATGCCATCGTCTTGATGAGCCGCACATCAATCGTCTGCGACGTTGCGAGCAGATCCACCGCGGAGCGGTTGGACGTTGTGAGCATCATGCTCAAGGGAATGGCCTCTCCGAGCACATACGTGAGCTATATTCAGGATATATGCATCAGAAAGGACACAGGAAGAGAGTGGAGGAACCCAATAACGCACGGGTACGGCGATCCCGAGCTGTGGACACCACGACCATCAGAGTTGTATATGAATACGCAGTTTGATAGGGAGCGCACCATGCATTCCACCTCAACGGGGTCAGTCTGGAAAAGAAGCCCCTTGATGAGAACGGGATCCAAATCACGCATCGTGCGTTCCGTAGACTCTGGTGGAAGCGGTATTGAACGCCGTACGGGACTCGGGGTCAACAGAGCCTGTGGCGGTACCGGCGAGCTGCCGGAGCTAGAAGGCGACCTGAACAGCACAGTCTGCTTCAGACTTCATAGAGGGAGTTAGCTGGTGGACGAGGCGGTGCTGATAGGAATAGACTGCGCACACCAGCTTCTGCGCGAGTCCGTGCCGGTGCGCCGTGACAGTCATTACGCAAGTGTCGTTAACGTTGTGGTGACTGTCGCGTCTGAAGTGCGAGCCTATGGAGGAGGAGGAGCGGCGGCGGCCCGAGGACGTGGAGGAGCGGGAGGATGCAGGATCAGAGATGGTCTGTCGGATCGGCATCATCTTGAAGGGCCATTCGATGTGTCCGTTCGACCCTACGGACCCCGGCTCGATGTCCTCTGGCAGAAACTTACACAGGCTCTCAGCGACGGCGTTCGATTGACCTGGAATAAACTCTTGCATCTATACGGCCGCGCGACGCACTGTCTAGCTGCAGACTACAGACTCGGCGAGAACGATGCTACTCACCATAACGTCTACACTAGATATATTCTGTATGTTGGCCAATGGAACAGCAACGTAGCCAGATATCGCGTCCCCAGGGTGATATGTCGGGGGCAAGTCCGGGCTGGTCGATCGGCTGCGTAGGATGACCACAGCGTATTCCTTTCCATGGCTCGTCAGAAGATAGTGGTGTTCGCAGCTGAATGCTGTCGTATGTGACGAGCGAGAAGGAGCGGCCTGCAATGGCGCGCTGGATGGAGAGACGGAGTCTGGGCGTAGCATAGTGATAGTGTTGAGTGCAAGAAACGCACCTGCCAGTGCGCTCGGTGAGGATCTGTATACATGAGTCTCCCCGGACTGTACCACGTGTGACTCACGACGCCGAGGCGGCAGACATCGTGGAATTGTGGCGTCGGGCGTCAAGTTTAGGATCGTACGCGATAACGAGTAACCCCAAGCACACCAACCACCGTACTTTGCCAGTCGGTCGGCGAGTGGAAACGGAGTCCTGCCAGCATGAGACTCATTGAGGTGTCGCGATGAGTCGACATTCTCCTTTTTTCTTCGACCCCATTCGATCCCCAGAGATAGAGATGGTGTATCCGAGACAAGCTGGACTAGGCTACTACCCCAGGAAGAAAGAACGAGGCGTTGCATCATACCACGTTTTACCTCCGCTGCTACAGCGACGCACTACATACGTCGGCAGTACCCGACCATGGTTGTTTGCCCTTATTTGTCCACATATCTACGCGTTTGTCGCCACGCCCGACACCAGGCCGATGCGCGTGAGCCCTCACCTCCCATTACCCTCCAATATGATACAGGGAACYCTAAAAAATACAAATCCAATGTGACCCTTCCCCCATCTGCAGCTCGGCAGTAGCAGGAGCGCCCCTACCCCAARCGRTGCGGCAAAAACCGCTGGTCCCCGTTCTCCAAGAACCCAGTCGCGACATTGTAGTCCCCCTCGGCCTCATCACCGTACCCTGGCGGCGCATGCGACACGGGTATGACCCCGGGCGCATTCGACAGCGTAACGGTTACGCGCTGGCTGACGAGCGCGTCGCCTGGTCGTGCGTTCTGCACCACGAAGCCTGGGGCGCGGGGCGCGAGGAGCGTGAGGTCATACTGCAGTGCGGAATTAGTATACTGGGTTATTATATGGCTGTATGGCGACAGGACCGACCTTCACGACGAAACGCGGAAACGCGAAACTGGGCTTCGTGCCCTGTCGTACGTGCAGCTCGCCCCTCAGCCGGCGCTCCATGCCGCCTGCGGGCTGCTGCTCCTCGGGCCAGAATACAGCGCGCCCAACGGCGGCCGTGAAGGTGTTGTTACTGCGCCGCGCCGCGCGCTCGTCGGTCGCTTCCGAGCCGAGGGCGACGGTGCGCGTGAGCTGGACAAGCGGCGCGCCGGGGGAGGAAAGGAGGTCGAGGGCTTGGGTATCTGTACTGCGGAGTGTGAGGTGCAGGGGTATTGGAGAGTTGAGGGCGTAGGTGAACTGTCGGGTGAGCGTAAGACATATGAGCATAAGGTGAGAGGATGGCGAGACGTACTGGGGTGGCGATGGCCAGCTGAAGTACGGGCGAGGTTAGATGTGGGAAGGGTGAGGGGAAGGTTGGCGTACTGTGCAGCTGACAGTGACAGGCCGTGTATTGAAGAGCGTCCCTTGGATCGTCACTGGGAATGATTTCCAGCCTTCTGGGTCTGCATCAGGCCCCAGCAGCGGACTGCGTTCTTGGTACGCTAGAAGCCGCAGGATGGACGGAGGCTGCGCCGCTGAGCGTGGACGGTAGCCAAAGCTCGTCGAAAGTCTACATCGTTCAAGCGCGTCAGCCAACTTTCTCTCGCATCTCCCCACAAGATAAAATACGATAGATCGAACACTCACGTATTATTCACCCTCAACACGCCCCTCCGCACGGTGACCACCAGCCGGTAGTCAATATACGTCGGACTCGCGCGCTCTGAGAAGCTGGGCGGCAGCGCCCAACGTTCGCGCGGAAGTTTTGGGTTTTGGGACGCAAGCGTATCCGCTGGGAGCGCAATCTTGAATGGCCACTCGTGCTTGCCGACGAGCTTCGAGGACGTGTTCCCGTCTGCCGCAGACCAAAGCGTGTGCGTCTCCTCGAGGAAGACATCCTCTTCCTGGCCGACAGCCGTGATACCCGCGCGAAGCTGTCGTTCCAAACCTCATCAACGCCTCGTTCGCATTTGATGTGGACACTGGAAGGGAGAGGCGGTGGAAAGATGGAGAGACGTACCGTCACAGCGATCCCCTTCACCGTCTCGGGCTTCTCGAGGTCGACCATGACCTTTCCCTTGATGGCGTCCCGATCGAAGAACAGCGGGAGGCCCTTCGCGTCCGGCGCGCGGCTGCGCAGCAGCAGCGTGAGCCATGGGCGCATCTTGCTATCGCGGCTCTCGAGTCGGATACGGTGTTGCGTGCTAAGCGTGCTCGCAGGCCCGCGTGTGTCCGCGGATGAGGGTATACGGGTGTAGCTGGGCAGTTCAGAGTCAGGCGTCGACATTGTATCGTCGTGTTGTCGTATTCTTGTGTTGTCGTATTCTTGTGTTGTCGTGTGTTCTGCAGAGCAGGTGTTCGTATGCTACAGATGATAGAGGCCTGAAGATCGAGCGATTAGGAGACGGTACGGTAGCAGTGGGGAGTATGATAGGGTGGGAAGAGATGGCACAGCGTCGCCAGGACGCAGTGTGCAGGCCTAAGTTAGCAAAAGACAGGGCACTGCGCAGGGTGGTTAAGGCACCCTGGCCGCGCAGACGCACCTTATATACAATGGATCCGGAGATGGTGATGCGGGCGTCCAAGCTCTATAGAGATCGCTACAACAAGAGTCCATTGGTACGGAAATAGACGTCGCGGGGGACCAAACAACAGCTCGGGAGGACGCAGACAATTGCGCGGATGGGAAAAGCGCGTCATTTGCTGGATAGAGCGTGCACGTGCCGCATCGGGCGATAGGCGCGCGCGCGAGACAATTGGAGGCGAATGAGCGCTATGTCTGGCTCTTTTGTGTGCGGTGTGAAACGCAATGGGCGCGGAGAACACTTAGCCGTAAGTGAAGACGGAGCCGCTGGATTGGGGCCGGGCGCGTGGGGTAGACAATTAGCGAGAAGTCGCGACGTTCAACACGACGTTCAAATGCATAAGAAGCCGCAAACAAACGAGATGAGACAAGAAAAATCTCCTACAGAGACCAACTAACCTAATAGATCTAAGTATGCAGTCAGACGCGTCGTTAGCAGCGATCGATATCCCAAGAAAGAAACGCCGAGGTGAGTCAGTACACATGATGATGAGATGAGAAGATGCCATAAAATGGTATGTATACGTATATGTGTGCCAGTGTCCGAGTCCGTGCAGCAAGAAGGGGCTGGTATATCAACAGGGTGGGTGATGCGGATATGAGCGACAACAGCATGGCGCCGAGGCGATGCGTGCTATTGTAGCGTGAAGGTGTCCATGTCACCGGTATAGTGGAATCGAGCGGACGCACCGCTGCGCTCGCCCTCGTCGGGTAGCACGGTTCCGGGCGGGATGTAGGAGCGCGGTGTTACGCCGGGGTAGTTTCTGAGCGTGACCGTGATGTCTTCGGAGATGAGGGCTTGATAGGGCGGGCTGGAGGGCACGAACCCCCGCGGCCTTGGAGGGGTATAGAGATATTGCGTACTAGAAAGAAAAAGCGGGCAAACAGGTGAATGAGCCACGTGCGAGAACGAGAGGCCCCGAGAGCTTGTTTGACGCACGCGCACAGAGAATTTCGAGAACGTGAAGCTCTGCTTCAGGCCCTTCCGCAGATGCAGCTCGCCCCAAAGCCTTCGCCTCCCCCGCCGCGGCGAGTGCTCGTCCGCTGGCCAAAACACGGCGCGCCCCATCGCATCGTCGAACGTCGGTGCCCGCCAGTTTCTCGGGTTGTCGAAGATGGTCAGGGTACGGATCAAGTACACGACGACGGCCTGGGGACTCGAGAGGAGGTCGATCGCGACATCGTCATCGCTGCACAGGGTCAGGAACAGCGGGATCGGGGTGTTCGCCGCGAAAGAGAGCTGCGCGGGGTTGGTGGACGTCAACGGGGCTGGGGTGGTGCGTGCGACTCACCGGGGCAGCTATGGCAAGCTGGGGGACATGAGCACCGCATGGCGAGGCGCTGCAGTAGAGCACGCACAGTATATGTGAGGGCGATCGGCCGCGAGCCGAAGAGCTGCCCCTTGAGCTCGACGGTCGAAAGCACCTTCCACCCTTCAGGGTCCTCCTGCGGGCCGGGGCAGCGCGCTGCCTTCACGGTATGCGACCTCGCGCAGCGGGGGAGGGCTGTTCGGCGACCGAGTTTGGGAGGTACACGAAGTTCGTCGAGAGCCTAACTTGGCGAGCAGGTCAATGCGTGGCGGGGTTCGTGGAGAGGTGGTAGGGTGGCTGGCTTACGTGCTGTTGACGGAGAGTATCCCGCGCCGGATGGTCACGAACAGCTTGTAGTCGATGTGCGCGAGGCTGCCGCGCTCTGAGAATCTCGGCGGAAGCTGGTACACACGTGGGGGTGCATTGCGTGATTCACTGATAGCGATCTCGCGCGGGACGGTTATCGAGAATGGCCATGTATGGTTACCCTGCAGTTTGCCCGAAGGCTGGGACCACAGCGTCTGTGATGTCTCCATGAAGATTTCAAGACGCTGTCCGACTCCCGTGGCGCCGGCCTGCACCTGTACACCCAAGTAAATGACGACGCGCTTCTTCAATATGGCAAGATGACAGTGTGACATAAAGCACCAGACGCACAGTGATCATGACCCCTCTAATGCCATCCGGCTTACCCAGGTCAAGTGATACAGAGCCAGATATCACGTCATGTTCGAAATAGAGCGGCAAGGAGTGCGAGCTGGGGGAGCGACTGCGGATGTGTAACGAGGCCCAAGGAAGACCCTTGCTGTTCTCGAGCGAGTACTGGTGCTCGCTCTGGTAGGGCGTGGAGAGTGATTGTGCGATGGACGGTGCCGATGCAAGTGAGTACGCGGGAAGAGTCAAGGGACGCGGTCTGCGGGGATGCGGAACGTAGGGCGGGGGCTCCTGGTCCATGGAAAGGAGGAAATCAAAGCATGTTGCAGGAGGGCATAAATAGTGATCGGTCAGCGGTCAT
This sequence comes from Dentipellis fragilis, assembly GCA_004679275.1. NCBI lineage: Eukaryota > Fungi > Basidiomycota > Agaricomycetes > Russulales > Hericiaceae > Dentipellis > Dentipellis fragilis. The sequence continues at coordinate 7,010 of SEOQ01000929.1, forward strand.
CGTGACGGTGCGGAGGGCAATCTCCTATCACAGCAGACGGTGCACAAGGCGACGAAGGCTATTACGGAGAGACATCTCATGGGCGGGGGATGCGGAACAGGCGCATGGCATGCGGTCAGTTCATCCATGTGCACACCGCGACCGTGACGGTGCCACTTCGTCCTGAAGCGGATGGTTCCTGATGCCTAGGCGGCGGGGCGACAATTAGGACGGCACTCGGGGAAAGTGGAGGTGGCTGCAGCCGCAGCACACTGCCCACATGTCCTGCGACTGGGAACGCGGGGCCGTCCATGAGCGTGCTTGACCAAATGCGACGTGGGTGTGGTTCGCCGTGTTCACCACCCAAAGAACCCGCGATAACCAGCGAAAATCGTGCTATGCGTGGTATCAGTTGTTTGATCACCCATGATGAGAGGCGAATCGTCTCACGAACTGCATGCTCGTTGCTCAGACGTTTGCCTCGCGCAACGCGACAACTGCAACACCATGCGACTCAGCCGTGGATGTTCCCTCTGAGCCCTCTCAATCGACACGCCAACGGTCCGGGCCCCGTGTCCTGCCTAGGCAGGTCGTTCCCACGCCCTTACCCCGATCGCCACAGACGCGTTCTGCAGCAGCCCTTGACGCGGAGGTTCTGCTACTGGTCTACGGCATATCCAAACGGTACATTTCTTTCGCAAACGGATAACTGGACAGGAATATGGCCTTCATTACCAAGTGCGTAACAGAGTGTATGTCCTTTTATCACCGTCTGACGGGCATCTGCAGTACCTCAGCCTTCGGCATGAAGCCAGCAACCACTGGCGCCACCACTCAGCCCAATACCGCTACAAACACCCCACAAGGTCCTACTACCCCAGGTGGCGGCAATCTCTTCGGCGGACTTGGACAGCAGCAGAACCAAGGCGGGGCATTCGGAAGCTTCGGCGCAAGCACGCAGCAACAGAAGCAGCCTTCGGGCTCTCTCTTCGGAAATCTCGGACAGAACCAGCAACAGCAGCAGCAGCCCTCGACAGGTCTCTTTGGGCAACCTGCAGGTGGTACGCAGGGTGGCGCCGCCGGGGGGCTCTTTGGCAGCATGCAGACGAACACGCAGCCAGGTCAGGCGGGTTCAGGATTATTTGGGAGCACCGCTCAACCCGCGCAATCGGGCGGCGCGTGGAACACGAGCAACCCCTTGCTTCCGAAGACTGCATTTGGAGGTGCGAATCTGAATCAGGGACAGACGCAGGGCACCTCGTTGTTCGGACAGCCGCAGCAGAACATAGGCACATCACTGTTCGGGCAGTCCCAACAGCCGCAACAACAGCAACAGCAACAGCAACAGCAGCCAGCGACGTACGTGCCTTTTCATGTTCGTGTTTCGCGTGGCATACGATTGAATTGTGGTTCATGTGCAGCGGGCTGTTTGGATCTACGACAGGCACATCGTCGCTGTTCGGTCAGCAAAAGCCGCAATCGACGTAAGCTCTTTCAACCAGATTGCGATTGACGTAACTGACGCCCGACGTAGATTTGGGTGCGGCATGTGCATTTAATGTCCGAGACCACGCTGCTAAACTTTATGCTTCCCCAGCCTCTCAACTGCGCCACAAACGCAGGCCAACCAACCTGCACAAGGCCAGCCGCTATTCACTAAATCGACGAAATTCAACGACTTGCCAGACAATCTCAAAAAGACCTTTGAGGATATCGAGTAAGCCCCTTCGTGCCTTGTCCAGAACAACTCTTGAACAGCATTCTAGAGCGCATATCCAGGGTCGAGTTCAGATCATTAATGACCTGAAGGAGCGTCACATTGGCGAGGAGGCCACGAAAGGCCAAGAGCAAATACGTGGTGTCCACAAGGTATGTGCCTACAACCCTTGATATTTGTGTGAATTCGCCGCCATCCAGACTGCTTACTCTACCAAAAGGACCTTATATCGTGTATCACAGTGCTGCAGTCTGACGTGTTCGCGACACGAGAACTGAAGGGCAAAGTCGATCAAACGGTGCAGGACACGATTGTGGCGACGCATGTCATTGATGGCTTCCGGAACCCCCAGCAGCATGGCACATACCTGAAGCACCATGCCAACTTCCCATTAGAGTGCGTCTCACGCCCGAGCAACCTCCGTGTGATGCGCTGATGCCAGAGCGCCGGTTCCTGCAGATTCTTCGCGCGCATAACGGACCAGATAAGACGGCGCCTGCAGTGGTACAAGGAGACTATCGAGGTAAGCCACGTGTGGCCGTTTCCAACATGTTCATGTGGGAGTCAGACCTGATGTTCTTGTGGTGTAGCAAATTGAGCGCAAGCTAGCATCAACCGCGCAACAAGCACAGTACACACCGCAAGGTAAGACTATTTTCCGTCTCTTTCCCGGCGTTCGGCTTTCTCAGTCCCCGCAGCTATCACGACGACGCTAGAGGCGCAACATGCTTCGTTCATTGCCCTTGCGAACAAGACCGCCGCACTCGACGCCGAGCTGCAGAAGCTCAAAGCGCTGTACACACAGCTTTGGCGCCAAAAGACCGGGAGCATGCGGGATCCGTTCAACGAGCTGGACAGAGGGAGCGGAGGAGAGTTCGGGTTGGAAGGGTTGTATGTGAAGTAGCTGACCGAGTCAGACATAGTGCATATGTTTTTTTTGACCACTGGATGTGTATATCTGTACGCGCGTTTGTAGTAATGACCTGAGGGTGACGGCGAGGCTGTGTTCACTCTTCTCCATTTAACCACAACCTTCCCCTCATACAGGGCACTCACTTCCATCGATTGCACTGGTTTCAAGTTGCGGTCGATGCCTGTGCCGTCAAGCCCACATGTGCACAGCCGGGCAGCACAACATGCTGGTTTGTGGGCTTCGCAGTGCTCCCTTTTCAGCTTCCGGCTTTTCTCTACGCGCGCCCCGGAACTCCCAACGCCCTCGCGCTTGATAGGAAGAATCGACGACGTCGGGTAACTGGGAAAGAAGGACGGCGAGGCAGAGGCCCGCATTGCGGATTGACATTTCCGGCGCTCCCAAAGGAGGAGGCCGTTACAGTATATCAGCGCACCACCCCCACGACGCTCAACACTTCCCCGCCGCACGCCCGCCTTTCTTCACGCACGCGCTCGACCAAGTGCGAGCATGGCAGCACCCCAGTACGATGTCGTCTCTGGAGAACAGTACCGCTATGCCCTCACAAACTTCGTACGTGTGCTCACACTTGTTTTAGACCGTGGCGCGCGCTGACCGAGCCTGAGTAGCGCATTGCACACGAAAAGGTCGAGCAGCAGCGCGTGCAGCTCGAGGAGCAGGAAAAACAGGTTGCGCTGCTCCGTGCGCGCATCGCGACACTCGAGGGAACGAACCAGGAGAGCGGGGTACCGTCACGCGAGAAGCAGGGCGGGTACTCTGTCGACGACTTCTCCATCAAGGTGCGCCTTCCCTGTTGTCTATTTGACATTTATATGCTCACATGCCCCGTTCGTTCCTGCTCTTCACTGCTGCTCCACCGACAGAACGCAGCGTCAAAGCTCGAGCGCCAGATCAACCGATGGGCGACCGAGCTCATCCGCAACCCGCCCGCAAGCCTCGCTGAGCTCCGCGAAGCTGTCCTTGCCGACCTCTCCAGTGCCGAGCTTGGGCCCCCCACCGAGGCACGTCCAATGGAGGTGCAGAACCTGCTGCGTCATGCGATGGCTGAGACGATCTCCGAGGCCATCATCAACTGCC
>SEOQ01000093.1:0-54056 GCA_004679275.1 Dentipellis fragilis
GGGGTGGGTTACGAGGATCATCTGGGTGCTGTGTCATGTGCAGATCTACGCTTGGAGGGGGGGCGTGCGTACCTCTTTGAATAGCCGAGAGTGCGAAGGTGCGAATGTGTTGGCTTTTTCGACAGTCGGCCTGATATCCAATCGTAGGCTCAGCAAGAAAGAAAGTCATGCACTGAACGCTACACGCACCAGATTGTGTTGCGGAAGGCTTCCAGCCGCTCGAGGTCGCTCGGATCGAATGCATAGGCGGGCGCCGGCTGGACGAGGACGCCATTCTGGAATTTCCCGCGGCCGAACATCAGAGCGGCCGATACGTGGGGATCGAGCGTGAGGATTCCTTCTGAAATAGTCGTGAGTTCGATATCCAGTGGACGCAGGATAGCGCCATACCTATCGGACCAGGGTTTGTCTGTCACAGATAAAGTTCTTTTGAGAGAAGTGGGATGAACACTGAGAAATGCACGCTACCTTCTCGCCTGTGGACAGCATAATCTGATCGTCCGTCCGTCCATACACCCGCCACAGATGCGGGATCGTGGGATGCCGCTGCACAAGGTCTTTTGTCTCGTACGCTCGGTGGCCATTGACGACGCCCGTGCTAGCGTTCAAAGAATGCAAATCCGGATTTGATTCCTGCCCAACCAGAGCTCAGTAAAGGCAAGCTCTACGATAACGAGGTAGGGTGGAGGGACATACGAGAAAGACAGGCTCGAAGAGGTCGTCCGCACCGCCTTGTGGTCGCAGCACGACGTCGACTTGGGCAGAAAAGGAGAAATAGCCAACGGTGTCGAGCGTGGGTTTAGCCTTAGGCACGAGCACGCCAATGCCGCCGACTTCGGTGCTGGTGGGGGGGGTCAGTTACTGTCGAAGGAGTAGAGCAGGACGATACGCACGCGCCGTAGAACGGGACGAGGTTCACACCTGCTTTGGTGAGTCTCTCGCCTGTCTCGGGATGTAGCGGTGCGCCGCCGTATATCTGGTGTTCTATGTTACCACGCCGATCTACATGATTGTGTAGGAAGTCAAACGTACCACCGCTTTGAGGCCTTGCAGAGTAGGAATATTTTCGGGATCGCGTGCCCAAGCCTGAGGGCGCGAGACAGACCTCAGGCTGACAGCTTGGATGAATCTAATAAAAGACGAACCTCAATGAAGGCGGGAACACAATATGCGACGTCGCTCCGTGTGGCGACGAGCGAGGTAAGGAAGTTCTCTGGGGTGGGAACAACAGGGAGCACGCTTGGCTTGTAGCATGTCAAGATGACACCCGCGGTAGCCTGAGCAGGGTCAGAAATTATGCGATGCCACTAGTGAATGTATGTATTCTCACAGTAAATGCGACAGGCATCATTCCGAGGGCATCTGCATTTCTGAGCTGAGTGCCTATATGCAGGAAATAAGATGACATTACGTACGGAAGACGGGTGCGGTCTGCAACGACAGGCGGAGATCACAAAAGTCGACCTCTCCGAACGCTATGTAGCGTCACTCTTGAGTATTCAGAACATAGGATAGAAGAATCGACGTACAGAGATAATAGCCCCATTGAACGAACGTCTTGGCGCGGATTCTGATAGGTTTCGGGAAGGCAGTAGATCCTAGGGCAGTTGAGGGGCGCGTATTGGATTGCAAGCAAATCGCCTACCCGACGAATGGAGAATCAAAGCAACTTCCTCCGCTCCAAATTGACGAACAGGAGCATCAAGTATCGGTGCCTCCTGGTCATCAGAAGGGAAAAGCTCCTCAAAGTCCACCATAGGAAGAACGTCAAACTCGGTATTGTCCTTCGCCAGTGACTCTGCCACCTCCTCGCTCAAACGCTGCATCGAGATGTCCGGGCTAACAAGCATGTGTTTCAAACCGGTAGCCTTGACCAAGTGCGCCACGGCTGCGGCGGAGTTGCGCGGTGAAATGGGGAAGGGCGCGAACCCGAGTAGCATGATCCCAACGGTCGCGCACATGTAGGAGATGGTGTCTTCGGACGCGGTCAATGACTAATATTCGGAAGTGAAGAGTGTGATTAGCGTACCTGCGACGGCGAGAATTCCAATAACTAGCGGCTGCGCGTCCGAGTCGGGGCTGGACGGGTGGAGCTTGCAGCGGTCCCAGACGACTTGAGATGCTCGCCTCATACCTTCCCATCCTCGTGCACGTTGATGATGACCTCTTTGCCATCATCATCGACGTAGACGAAGAGCGGATGATCGGGACTGTGCTGTGCGTTGAACTCGTGTATTTGAGGTATGGTCAGAAAGTGGTCTGTGGGGGCAGGAGTAAATGTCGCCGAGTGCTGGCCATGGTGTGTGCGGAACTTCGAAGAGTCCATTGCGATGAAGGACATAGGAAAACTGGAACCGGGAGTGTGAGGATGGATTTTATAAGGCGGTGGAAATATGAAGACGCACGGATTCCTCGAGTCCTAGTCGCTGGAAATGTTGCGCCGGGTCAAATCTAAAGAGGGCGCAGTGAGCGGATACTAAAACCCTGGTACCAGCCGTGGGTTCCGAAGCCGCGTGTTAGCAAGACCTTTCGTGTTGGAGATCGCGGATTACGGGATCCATAGCGGACTCATTTCAATCGAGACCAGAAAGTAGAGGAGCGCGACTGCGCGCCCGCTGTCCATAGCTGCGGGCCTGCGGCTCAGACACGACTGTCGGCCCTATGATGAGCCTCATCCCTCTCACTTGGAAGAAAGGAAGGGAATAACATACCTCGTGTAGGTCACCAAGGTCGGCAACGGGATTTTAATAGCCGTGCATGGGCGATGGCGGAGGTCGGAAAATTGTCTGGACGACGATGCAAGCGAGAATCTAGCAGACTAATCAGCGGTCGAGAAAACCTCAGGAACACGCCATGATCTGCAGGATGTGCATGGATGTGGCATTTCTGAATTCCAGTACGCCCGAGAGTATTCCCCGGATGGTATAGCTGGCGCTGAGAAATGCGTCGATCCGACCTCCAGCGCCAACGAGCGTCGCCCTAGTACGCAGTAGATGAGGAGTATATGTTACTCCAAGAAGAAGGCTAGATGTAGGTAATCATGCAAGACCATCGTCAGTGTCGGGATGCCGCTCAGGGTGAACGGACTAGTCAGTCGCGGGTGCAGTGTCCGGGCCAGGCTCCAGCTGGTGGCCAGTGCCATACTTGAATCAATATTGAGTCGGTAAAAGTTTGGAGATAGAAGCCGTATAAGGCTGACGTTAGAGACTAAAGATGACCGTGGCCCATGCAGCATTGCGTCCAAGGTAAGGAAAGCAGCAAAATGTGTAGGATCTCAGTGAGTGTATGCCATGTGCCGGATCGAACCCTGCGTCGACGCCGAACGGACTTTGAAAACACGGTGTTCAAGCTCCGCCATGGTGTCCGAATATCCCTCATTTCACAACAATTCAGCCATTTCAAAGCCACAAGAATTGACGACGCGAAGAAAGGGACCACCTTCCCTTGGGATGGTGGTTGAAGCAAAATATATGCCACGTACCCGGATTGAACGAGTGACCTTCCCATCGACCTTGGTCGGAACCGATTTCGCAGTTCGCTGATACAAGTGGGACGCGCATACCACTACGCCAACGCGGCTATGTCTACGGGTTTCGACGATATACAAGAAGCAGAGAGAGCACATAGCAATTAACGCCATTTTTCGGCACCTTTTTGCGAGGATAACGAAGGGAGAAGTTGAGTCGAGCGCCAGGGCCGGACCGACCATCCAACCCGTACCAATGCCGTGGCATCGCACGATTCGGGCCCCGGAGAACGCTTTTCGCATATACCACTTTCAGAGGAAAGCATAGTTAAATCGTCCAGCCAACTGACCAAACCCAAACCCAAACCCAAGCCTGACCACAAACACCATCACATCCAAAGGCAATGGGCAAGGGAGGAGAACATCGCTCGTTTTTTCTTCTTTTTTTTTGGAGTCATGTTTATAGTCCGTGAGACAAATATAAATCCCATATCGGACATTCTCCTCTATCCCTCGCTGGAACCCCTCCTTTGAGCTGATCCCGTCCGCGAGATTGCTTCCCAAACATCGCTCGTAAGCATAGTGCCACGTTCGACGCCCGCGCCTGCACCTGCGAAGAAGCGGAGACGGTACGACCCTACCAAGAATTCGTGAAGAACATTATTGAATTATCACCTACATAGGATGAAATGATCGCTGGTTATATTATATCCGAACTCTCCATACTTGTTGAGTTCACACCTGTTCTCACGATGACATCCCTATGTCACTGGCATCCATGTCCTTGAGATGACCATGCTGTGAGATCGAGTCTTCGATGCCGCTGCCCATGCCGTGGTCCATTGCGTTCGTGCTCTGCGTCTGACAGCTGTTTCGTATGAGCAGAAGCAGAATCTTCATTATCTTGCAAAAGCCGTACTGGAGCGGGTGTTCGTGTCAGCTACAAGGGAGCTTCTGTGCTGCGCAATGGTATCTAGACGCACTGGGATCGTTGGAGCGAGCGGGCCAAATTGAATGGCCAAGACAGCCCAGAGAGATTTGTGTCGTCTTCCGCGAGATACGCCGAGGACGTAGATACACAGGGCCGTCCAACCCACGACGATCAGAGACTGTGCCGTGAACGAAGCAACGGCGTCGTCGAAAATGCATGTCAACGGCTTATGCTCGTGTGCTGGGACTTCAAGTTTCAACGAGTGCGTCGAATCATAGCGAGCAAGGCGATGACGATACGTACATTCTCCGGACGTGCGACTGGCTTCTCCGCAGCCATGCCGCCAGGCGCTACCAGGGCCACGGCGACAGCGTGGCTCTATAGATCTCGGTGCGTTCGCGCGTAAGCGCAATTGCGCTGGGGCAGCCCGATGCGACAATGGGGCGGCAAGGACGAGGAAATGGACAGACGGATGCATATCGCACTCCACCTCGGACGCATTTAACGGGCTATCTGACAGAAGACGTTAGAGCGGGAGGCGCAGGGCTGTATGGAGATTGCATACGTAGCCTTGGCGTATGTCGATGAGATCGTGAAGGCAATATTACGAAGGTGCTTAATGCTGAAGATGCTGGCCTTGGTTGACTGTCCCTTCCGATCCCTGCGGATCGCCCGTAAAGGCCGAAAAATAGGGCGACGAACTCGCCGGATGCCCTCGAGCCGGCGATGAATCAAGACATACCGCGTTCGTCGGACTCGGCGCCTGCATGCTCGTCCTGGGATCATTGGCAACACGGATACGGACAGTATACAGAGATTGATTCAGAATCGCAGAGTGCTGCGCACGAATGGAGCCAAGCAAACTGGTGTCAGGACTGAATGAAGAGAAGAGAAGCAAGAACTTACATAGTGGCAGGTGGATTCGAAAGCTCAGTGCACGGCGCCCCGGCGGCGCTTCTGCTTGACGCTGTCCTCGAATGCGGAACACGTCGTCACGGTCGAAGACGGCGAAAACATGACGAGAAATAAGTTGATGTTGCCACTTCAGCGCATCTCCCACCGTGGGCCACGGGCCACGGCGCCCCATTTGCAATGCCGTACCTCTGACGAAGGAAGAATAGCCCGATCCTCTGAGGTATGAAACCAGTTTGAAGACAATTCTGTCGACAGTCAGCATGCAACAGATTCAGAGACGATCTGGATATGAATCATGTTGAATCGATATCCCATCCTGAGGAGGACAAGCGTACCGCGTCTTGACCAATAGACAATTGGTAGTGGTCCGACACGAACTTAATGATCGTACGAGTCCACGGTTATCGGACAGAGACTTATAAACGCATCTCGTCTCCTCTCTTCACCATTTCAACACCCCCTCGCCCTTTTTGTTTGACTCCGACGCGTCGCCTCCCTGTTCTCTCCCACCACCATCGTCTCCTCACCGCGCGCCTTTTCCACCCCCCTCTCACCATCGCCATCGCCATCACCGACGCAATGACTGCTGTCGCAAAACCAGATGTCTCGGTCGAGTCTGCAGGCGCACCTGCGCCCCACCCTGGCCTCGCCTTGAAGCAGGCAAAAGACGCGAAGAAGGCCGCCGCGCGCCAGAAGTTCGAGGACGCCTTCAATGTCATCCGTGAGGAGCTTGTCGACACCTTCCGAGAGCAGGGCATGCCCAAGGAGGCCATCGAGTGGTATAAGCGCGTATGTTCCGTCCCGCATGCGTGTCTGCAAGCTTCCATGACACTCACATCGCGTAGAACCTTGCGTACAACGTCCCTGGCGGCAAACTCAACCGCGGCATGAGCGTCGTCGACTCTGTCGAGATCCTCAAAGGCCGCACGCTGTCCGAGGACGAGTACTTCAAGGCTGCCGTGCTCGGTTGGTGTGTCGAATTCGTGCGTCCATCGCTGCTTCTGCTCCTGCTTTTCCCATCTCATCGTCCATCTGGGCCGAGAGTAGCTGCAGGCCTACTTCCTCGTCACCGACGACCTCATGGACTCATCCGTGACCCGCCGCGGCCAGCCCTGCTGGTACCGCGTCGAGAGCGTCGGCAACATCGCCATCAACGACGGCATGATGCTCGAGAGCTGCATGTTTGCCCTCATCCGCAAGCACTTCCGCCGCGAGCCGTACTACGTGCACTTGCTCGAACTCTACCATGACGTGAGGCGAATCCTTTTCAGCCCGTCTTCCAACGCTCACCTGCCCCGCAGATCACATACAAGACGGAGATGGGCCAGCTCGTGGACCTCATCACCGCCCCGGAGGACAAGGTCGATCTCTCCAAATTCTCGCTTGAGCAGTATGTCCCGTACGCTCTAGTCGAGGCATCCCTCTGACAATCTTACAGCCACGCCACGATCGTCAAATACAAGACCGCATTCTACTCCTTCTACCTCCCCGTCGCCCTCGCCATGCGCATGTCCGGCATCGTCGAGAACCCGAACCCCACGCCAGAGAACCCGGACCCGTACCAGCTCGCGAACGACATCCTGCTCCCGCTCGGCGAGTACTTCCAGGTGCAGGACGACTACCTCGACTTTGCCGGCACGCCCGAGCAGATCGGCAAGATCGGCACCGACATCATCGACAACAAGTGCTCCTGGTGCATCAACACCGCGCTCGCGGTCGCGACGCCCGCCCAGCGCGCCGTGCTCGACGCGAACTACGGCCGCAAGGACGCCGCGTGCGAGGCGCGCGTCAAGGAGGTGTTTGAGGAGGTCGACATCCGCGGGCGCTACGCCAAGTACGAGCAGGCCGCGTACGAGCGCATCAATGCCATGATTGCGAAGGTGCCCCAGGTCACCGCGTCTGCGGGCGAGGCGGCGCTGCGGCCCGAGGTGTTCAAGTCGTTCCTCGACAAGATTTACAAGCGCCAGAAGTAGGCGCAGCATTGCTTTCTGTTGGGAACTTGGGGCTGCCGCATAGACTCAGTACTTACTTACATATAACCATCTGCTTGTATCGATTATTCACCGCATAACATACCTTCTGCGACTTCTAGAACCTGAATCTGAACCTTGAACTGGCGTGCTCTTCCCTTACGTCTGTGGCCCAGTTGGGGCGGACTCGACAGACAAGCGTCACGGTCGACAAGCGCCCGGCGTTTCTCATGTTGACTCCATTGCGGCCGGCGGCCGCACCTTCAGCTTCAGCCAACGTGTCTATCATCTCCTCCAACCGGGTTGTTTGTCTATGACCATTCAATGCGTCGGTGCTCTCGGCAACCCCAACTTGAAAGCTTTCGAAGGCTCGTCATTATTCCAGCGACGATAGCGGTATAAACAGTAACTACCGTGGTATACGGAATATCATAGATCATAACGTAGGGGTATCATAAGAACAGGTATGATTTGGAATCGAATCAGCATATACATATTCATTTGCAATGCTTCACAGAGTCCAGATGGCAAGCCAGCAACTTGGAGATGTCAATATATCACGGTCCTGGCCATGGGCTATGCTGTCCTGCGCGCACCTGGCGCGACCAGCAGCCTTGCTCCTTCAATCGAGGCCTAGGTGATGATGTTCTTCACGAACGTCTTGATAGGATCGTACCACCTCCGCTTCTTCGCAGGAGCGGCCGCCGGAGTCTGTGGTCGTACTGGCGCTGGCGCGGGCTGGGATGAAGGTTCTGGCGCAGGAGGCGGTACAGGTGTGTGCGCAGGCGCTGGCGTAGGTGCAGGCGCAGGCGTGGGTGCAGGTGCAGGTGCAGGTTGTCTCTTCACCGCTGGGGCAGGTGGCGGCACGCTTCGCGGAGCAGCGTTCCCTTTGTTTGTCGGGTTGGGACGTGGCGGAGGCTCGGCCTTGGGTTCGGGTTCAGGTACGGGTTNGGGTTCGGGTTCGGTCGGTAGAATGGATGGCCCTGCTGTGCCCTNATCCGAATGAGAGATGTCTGAGAAACGCTCGCCGAAGCCCGAGTCGTGCGACGGTGGAGAGCGAGATCCTGGTGGCACTTGGAGGGTCGAGAGCGATGGCCTGACCTGCGCTGGCGCCGGCACTGCAGACGCCGCGGGCTGGGGTGGTATCCGCGACGGGCCGGGAGTTGCAGTCGTTGGTATCGGATTGGGTTTGGCTGCCCGATTGGCAGGGGTGCCAACGGAACGCAGCTGCGATTGCGGCGGCGGAGTGACGGTGTGCGCTGCTGTCGTGGGCGCTGTGCTCTTCGGAGGAGCGTGGCCGGGGATCGGCAGGGGCTGAGAGGGTACCTCGCCATTGGGTGTGAGGTATAATGAGTCTGGTGTTTGCTCTTCTGCGTCTTGTGGACTTTGCGGGATGCTTGTTTGGATTTGGCCCAATTTCTCCCGACGTGGTTGGACTGGTTGGGTTTGCTGCGTCGATGGGGTGCCTGACCTCGAAACGCCCGTCGCGGGTATATTTGGGGTAGGCTGATTGTGAGGCATGCGACAGGTGAGTAAGAGGGACCCTTGTAGCAGCGGATATACTGACCGACTTGCGCTCCGTCGAGACAGGAGGGCGCTGTAACCCTGGAGGACTCAGCAGCCAATCATTGTTATGGTTCTCCACGACTTTCTGCAAGATCGTGTTCCAATGTACACGTTCTTGTTTGCCGTACTCCGTGTCGGAAACCGCGCGGCTCATGGCGGAAGGCTGTTCGGAACCCAGAAGGGGTTTCACTTGCGCAGCCGCCTGCAGCTTCCCGAACACGTCTGCCGACCTGATTAAGAAGAGAAAACGCGGAAAATGGTTGTACGACGCACCTTTCAAGACGAACACTCCCTCCCCCAATTTCCAGACGTTCCCGAACGAATGGAAAACTCGGCCTGTCTCTAAGAACAGGTGGCAACCGCGATCTTTCAGGACGGAGATCTCAAAGCTCTTGGATCGTCCTCCCTTAAAGGAATCCCACTCGACCGGGTTCAGTGTGAAATTGTCGTTGTAGTACCTGTCGTCTTCGGACAAGCCTACGTAAAAGTGTGGGTTATCTTGAAGCGAGATATGGTATTCGGGCAGATTAGTAAACATCCAAAGGAGCTGATCGAAAGTGGTGTTCGTCGGTATTTGTCCTAGGTAGAGGAACTACATGACAACTCGAGACGGTGAAGTAAGGGGAAACAAACTTACGATAAAGCGTGATGTTCTGGTTGGTAAACTTGGTGGGCCATTTGAACTTGACCTTCAACTCGGGTTTCGGAAGTGGCGACTGGAGAGAAACGCTATTAGACCAGAATGGCAGTTCACCAGCAGACTCACCATCCGCGCCAACCGCTCCTTCACTATTACGGTGCACTTCACGGCGACCACGTCTTTCTCTGTCTGTGCTATCATGTCCTTCTCGAACTCCGCTGACTTCTTCGTGCTGCACGAGGTTCGGATCTGCGACCTGAACAGAGCAAGGGGAAAACGGCAGGAAGTACCTTCCAAGAGCAAGCTTGATCTTCTGGGTGGCATGAGCGAAGGCTTTGTCCGCATAGTCTGTGAGGCGCCCTCCGGACTTTCTAGCATTGTCTATGGCGCGCTCAACAGCTGCAGCTGCGATATTGGCACTGGAAAATCATGATTCGGTGAGTAACCTTTGAATATGGCTTCAATGGAATACTCACGGTGAGTCTTTAGCAGTCTTGCCGACCCGCTTCGCCTCGAGGACGAGTGCGCGGCATAGTTTGATTGCCAGGAAGGACCTGCAGAGGTATGCCCGCGACATCTTTGAGTAATCCTTGATGAGCCCAGCGACGGGGTCGTCACGCGTGGAGTGTATAGCCATCGACCGACGAGTCCAGCAAGTCGACGCGATGGGTTAGATGAAGCGGTGAAGGCGATGCTGCAGAGACCGGAGACCACACTAGCCCCGGAACGTACAAAAGTCGTCGCTGACACGCCCACAGTCCGTTAGATATAAGTATTTCCGCTCGGATTCCTTCATGATCGATCAGTAATTCCGCAGACGCGCAGAGGAGGTGCGTCATTGGCTGCTCGAAGACCGCTGGGAACATTTGAGTTGGCGTGAGCAGTGTTGCAGCCTTGAGGACATCTTCAGGGCGCAACAATATAGTTGCAGACTACCTGAGGGCACTGAAGTTGGGCACTGGGCACTCGCCGGGAAATCCCGACCCTGGTCAATCGCCGCCAGCTCCGCCAGCACGAAGTGGAATCCAAGGTACCTGACCATCCGACTCTTTTCCATAGAAAAATCATTCAACGCTTTACAGGCACAACAGCTAGAGCGATAATGATGGTTAGCTGGCAGATATTCGCTACGCAATTCATCAAGTTACAGTACTTGATGTCGCTGTGAGTCAGTCAATCGTCTATCGCGTACTCAACGCTGGAACCTGCTGGCTAACGCGTTTTGAAGGACGGAAATGACGTATCCTTGACGGACGGGTACCTGGAACGGGCGAGCTTTTCCGAGCATCGTGGAAGGTTCTGTTAGCATCGTGTTCTGAAGTCAAGCCTAGCATACCTCGCCCGTGGGACCCTTGGTAACCGCTGCGAACACACCTGGACCGTACCTTCTCACTTCTTGGATTCTGACCAGCTCTTCGCAGATAAGTGCGTATATCTACGAGTCCGTGGTAGATGACGGTGAGGGGTAACCGGGAACGGCCTCAGGACACGCTGCAGCGTCATGCACGTCGGAAGGCAAATCCCAGTTCCGTCATCTCAGACTTCTATCTCGGGTTGTAGATGGAGTACGTTGCTCCGCTTATGTTACTCTTGCTCGAGGTTGCAATGAGGCCTGCGAGTTGCCTGTTCAGATGGTGCTCCCGAGGAATAGTATACTGCCACGTGTCATTTTCCGCAAATGGACGAGTCTCCTCGGGAACGATCTTGTGACTAGAATCTTTCCTCTTGAGAGGTGAGTGCGAGTATCCTTCGTGTAAAGAAATACACGATTCACGTAACTCCCTCTCGTAGATGAGTAGGATACTTACATCTGATCGTCCTAACAAATGCGGGTCGCAATCATCGGAAGAGAAGGGTGAGGTTCTCATCCCTCTTCATCTAATGGGAACCGAGGAAACCAACCACTAAGCACAGGATATTAAGAGACTACCAGGACCGCCCATCACGTACAGGTAAATCAGGAAAGGGTATGTGGTTAGATGAAAATGGCTCAGTAAACTTCTAACTTCATATAGACCACTTGGGACGGACGCCGTCACTTCATGGAACTTAAGCGACCCTCAACTTCGCTCCATATACGAAAGGCTTACGTGCGTCCTACGCTGCGCACGCCAAACGCGACCAGCAGTGTCATCTGGGTCTATAGCGACGCTACTCTTCACAAGCGTCCTTCTATGATCACCGTGACGTTATCCGTGTCTTCTCTCGAGTGCAGGTACAGGTTCTAGAGCTGGTGCAGTCCGAGCTCTTGTATGAAAGCTACGTTGACGGGTCTGCTGAGTTGTAATTCGGCTTGCGGAGCTAACATGCACTGAACGAGGCAGGTTTAGTAGCAACGACAAGAATCGCAAACCCGAGAAGCGGCTTTGGTATTGTCACCACCTGCTGGACCTCGGATGCATCTGCCAACTTGGATTAAAGGGTGTGGATGGCTCGTTACGTTTGCCAAATAAATGTATCGTTTAATTCCGCTTTCTCGACGTTGCTATTGGCGAGCTTTGACCATTTCTGCCATCTCTAGTGATGTAACCTCCACATTCAGGAGCCTTCTCCTACGGCGCCAGCTGCGGTATTTCATGATGTGCCAGCCGTATACAGCCAAAAACATCAAATGTGTCAGTATAATTGGGAAGACATGAACGGCTCCCAGATGACCTTGAAGTTTTGCCCATCTTCGCCGCCTCGAGTACGAGTGAGCGGCAGGTGTTGGTTGTAAATGTAAGCTTTTTCAATCCTCGCATAACGCTCAAAGCCGTGCTCCGAATATAAATTGCATAGCAAGTGGCAAGTCTAGTGATTCGAAGAGAGGAAAGGCCGACGCGAACGGAGGCGACTAGGGAACCGAAGACCACACGAACACAAGCCTTTCACTGGATCAATAAATTCGACCACATAGGATTTTGACTCGGGCTTATTCGTCTCACGCTGAAACCTGCTGTTGGCGTCTTCTGCGATTCGACGGAGCAGTCTATAGAGACCTATCTTCAATGCTACGAGACCCCAGTTGCCGCGGTCCCGCATTCGTTTCAAGTTCCTTCTCACCACCACGGAGTTGCAAAGGCTCTGCTGTCACACGAACAGGCTTCTCCTCCGGGCCCTGAGCGATCGGCCACGGGTGATTCCTGCTCAATTGGTAGCTCCAACTTGACCTGTCTGCATCTCATTTCAACTTGCTTCTTCACAGATTGTCGGGGATGAGTTATCACCTACGTTGGGCAAAAGTTTCCCATGGATTGGGGATCTCGTGCTCCGAGCGTCATGAATACCGCAGGGTCGCCTGGCTCGTCGCCTTGTTATCTCGGGGCTCTGCTCGCACTGTCAAAGGGAATGAGGATGCAGCGTGGCTTGTTGAACATCCATCCCCTTGTGAAGCATCCGGCGCCGTCCCTGAATGTTCCGAACAGCCGCGGCGTACACTGTTGCCCACAAACGAAACACTCATATCTCGATATGTTTGCACGTCACCTATGATGCGGAAAGCGTGATTTCCTAATCATTGCGAAAATATCCTATAAATAAATTGATTTACACCGCCTAGCGCGATGCCTCATAGTATCCTACACATAATACAGAGCCTACCGAATTTCTATGCATGTTAGAAGTAGGAACGAATGGCATGACCGAACAACACCGACGAATAAGACACCGTTACGCAGACGATGGGTGCGAAGTGACATATTTTCAATCATCATGGTCCGCCGGGGCTACTAGGGGAGTGCGGAGCTGAAAACGAATGACGGCGACGAGCTGGGATGAGGAAGAGCAGAGGCAGCACAGTGAATACAGTCACAAGAAGCAGCACGATTTTGACTGCCAGTCCTTCAGTGAGCCACACATAGAGGATAATTTGCATCACCATGCAGCAAATTCCCGCGACCAGGCATACCAACCCTTTCGGGGTACGTGAGTTTTGGCAATAGATGACGCATGTGTTGGACTTACAGTGGTACATGACCCATTTCCATTTAGGCCGCGCCCCGAACATCTCCAAAAGTTCGGACGTACTCGCTCCCACAGTATCCTCTCGTCTGGGCGCATCCTTGGTGCGGGCCGCGTGCATTGGAAGCTCGCCAAACTCATCGATTAGAATAAGCGAGCTGATCGTGGCGCTGCAGCTGAGTAACAGAGAGCTGTAAGCAAAAACCATGAGGGCCTTCAAAGCGGCGGCATTGGTTACGCCTGAGCTTGAGTCTCCAGTGAGACCCATCGTCGAAAGAAGTTGGGCGGCTATAGACGCAAACAAAGCAGACTAAATGACAGCTATATGGGTAAACTTTATCTTATATGGTCAAGGCAGACTCACCACCACTGCAGCGCTCTGACAAGACGTGATCCAGTCTGTACGAATCGATTCAATTACAGGCGGTAGAACCTCTGGAACACTGGTCAGCATTCGTACGCCGCTACTGTCACGTTCGTGAATACGCACTGTCGAGTTGCACGAAAGGCGACATAGCGGGATAAGTTGATCGTAACATGGTGGTAGTAAGGTTATAGAGAGGGCTGTCTTTGAGAATGCTTCAACGACGCTCGTATTTGTACATGTACGAACAACCGAGGCAAGTCCAGCCACGCACCTTTGAATACCTAATATGCCGTATTGATCCACATGTATCCCATTGCTTCTCGCTCATAGAATCACGCACAACGTCCTAGAGGTATGAAGTGTACCGCAAGGTCCGTCTTTTTGGGGACCCGTCCACTCCAGAAGAGTCGAGGCGCTACAACATGCAGCCGTAGCGTGTTAGTGTTGGTACCATGGACAACAATTGATGCTCACTTCCGGTTGTCCCGCCAGTGGCTAGTACGTCGTTGGCCAACAGACCAACAGGGAGACTTCATGACGCCCTGAGTAGCCCGTAGTAAACTAACACGTGTCAACAACATGTTCCCAGAGACGATGCGGAAGATCGATGATAATCGCTTATCGTAGTCCGCGGGCACATTCGTCGCCCAGATGCGATAATCTGTACATGGCCAAGTGAGGATAGAGAGAGATGTACAAGGTGGAAGAGAATTCCCTGAATTACCCCAGGTAGAACTGTGGAGAGACCGTCAGCAGGTGCAGTGGATATCTCGGAAACTCTGAGGAACGTTTAGAGTTTCATAACCCGGCAGTAAAGATGCGCAAGTTGAACGCTCCAGAGACATGCGCCTTGAGCACGTTTGTACAGCCACGGACGTGGATATACTCATCGCGTACGAAGAATAAACATGACCGAGCGCATCCCCGACACCCACAAAGACTAGGAGACATGCGGGATGCTCTGCATAAGCGTTCGATTAGAAGTGACAGCGGAAGCAAATGCTGGTAGGGACAGACGCACTACCATATACAAATACTTCGTACTTTTCAGGCTCCATCCATCCCATCACCCCGCACATGCATAGCTGCCTCCGGCAAACCGCTGCACCATGAGGTTCAAGCGTGGAACCACCGCAGTAACGAACGGAAAACGCGAGGCCGCTGGCTGATTGGACGACAGTCCGAGAACAGCGGAGACTTGCGTGAAAAGAGACTTCGAGATAGTTTTGAGGCATTTATACAGGATGAATCGTAGCCAGCCGGACAAGCTTAGTACTGGCAAGTACTAGTACTACTGTGGCAAGTATTCGGCGTCCTCGTATCGGACAGACCGAATCGGACTTTCAATTCTCTCGGCAGCGGCCATCCGAGGAAAACCAGCGTTTCGGCAAAGCTCACCGGTATATGGCTTTCTCCAATACCGTGACTACTAGTATGCGTTCTGTTATCCTTCCTCAGGTTACCAGAGATCATCCCGTATACCACTAGGGTGATTCACGCGAGAGTACTCACTCTTTTAGAAGCTGTTGAAAACACGGACGAGCAGTTTGCTGGTCAGGTCTGTCGACGTCAATGTTCTCCTCGTCCTCGTGTAGGCCAGCCCCCTTGCCCGTGGTACTGAAACAACGGGACACTTGATCCGCATTGATACCGGACCATACATGTGTGTAATAAGTTGGTGAGTAACGTCACCAAATTGCAACCTGCTCGCTTCCTCTTTGCATTAGATACCATACAGGAGAGATGGGCGCAGCCTCACCACTCATCTCTGGTATCTAGATTCTATCGCAGTATCAGTAGTCCCCGCGATGCATTCCAAATAACCCTCGATACATACTCGCTGTGTTGAATATGTCCGTCCGAGTTGGCTCGCGGGATGAAACAGCTATGCGATGACCCGGCTTGCCGTTGTGGTCTTCCCCTTTTGCCTCATGTCTTTCAGGTTCAACTCCGAATTAACGTATCGAGTCTTGGCGTGTTGCAACTCGTGGATACGGGCACTTCACATGCAATCTCTCGTGGGCGTTCCGCATCTCCCAGAGCCATGTCAGTGCTTCTTCCATCCCCGCGGAGACGTCGAGGACAGTCCGCATTGTAAGAGTCACGCTTCTTCGTGTTGCCCTTTTCGTTATCCTAGATCGAAAAGCACGTCGAATTCCGCGTCTCTGAGCTGAAGCTTATCCTCGGAATCGGCATCCCGACTCTGTTCCAATCACACTAATAATTCCACTATTCTGTCCCCACGTCAGATCTGATCGTATAAATACGACCCCCACTTTCATCGTACCCCCACACTCTCTATTGTATCCTCATCATGGCCGCAGCGCAAACCCAGAGCCACGCGCCCTACTCTCTCGTCGACGATCTAACGCGAGGCACCGATGAATACCCTGCGACTGAGTTGGCCACCGAACTTCTGCGTCTGGCAGCGCGAGATGTCTCTTCCTTCCAACGGAACTCGCAGATCGCGTACAGGACCGTCAGCGCGTCCCGGGATATTCGTAACAAGATCAACGAGCTTATCAAGGACGTCGAGACCACGAATGACTGGGGCACTTGGGACAAGTACAGTGCCGCCATCGATCCTTTGGAACAGTATGTTCTATCCCCTCCCTGTTTCAACCCTGTCTAATGTCCGTCTGTTGCCTAGGATCTTGTACAAGATCATAAATATCACCTATGACGAGTCGTCGCAGTATCTGCCACACACGACCTCTGTCGACGAGTGTTTGACCGACGTCACAAAGTGGAAGAAGAATAGAAAAGACCTCCGAGATATCTTCGGAAGCTTGTTCACCGATACGGAGCTGAAGGTGAGAGCCGTTTCTCTGGCTTGTACGCATCAGCTCAACAATTTTTTCTTATCTCTCGTCAGAAACTTGGTGTCTTAGCAGATGCCCCAGCTGACAAGGATATAGCTTCAAAGCACGATGATACGAGCTTGCTGTCTGCCATCTATTTGCATTTTTCGAGCATTTTTGAAGGAAATTTCACAAAGGAAACGTAAGTGAGCCTCCTATGTGATTCGCGTACATAGACGAAACTCCTCATAGGAAAGCCAAGAAACTTCTCAACACTATCAAGGACAGCTTGGGTAATGTGAGGACGAAGCTGAAGACGGCGGCGTACAATCCGGTCAGCATGTTACCGATGATAGCTTGACAGGGTCCCTAAATTATTATAACAGGAATTCTTCGAACTGGGTGTCGCTTCTGGTATGCTCGTATATGGCGCGCTGGGCATCGCGACGAACAAGACTGTCCAGAAATCCTGGAAGCAGCATCTCGTGTCGTCAGAAGTGTGGAATAGCGCGAAAAGGTACCATTTAGCCAGCTCCTCTAGAATGGCGGCCTGACGATCCATTAGTCTTTTGGAAGAAATCGATGCCGTTATCGGCACAGGAAACCTGACGCTTTCTGGGGTTCAAACCAAATATAATGCTTTCGAAGCGCTTCTCAAGGTACAGCAGTTTTTGCGTCGGGCTGATCCCATACATCCTCATACTCTCGACAGAAACTTCCCGGCCTCAAACTTCCCGAAAACTACAACGAACTGCCGAAACAGGGAGGCAAAGTCAGGCGTCCTTACCGCGAACGTGCTTACGCCTTCATGGCTATTTGTCGCGTACTCGCGAACAAGTTCAATGAGACCGCCGACAGGACTTACGATCACCTGGACCCTCTCGAGAAGTGCGTTGAATTACTCGTGGTTTTGCCTTTCCTCGCGCTGACACCTCACACTAGCGCTATCGCCGACACCTTGGTCGCATTGAAAGCTGCAGCAGATGCAGTAGTAAATCTCCAATCCATCGACGTCACAAAGATCGAGAGCGACAATGTGAACGATGCTTTCGTTGCTGCAAAGACGAAGATCGAAGAATGCTTCAAGAAACTCAATGTATGTCGTTTCCTTCGATCCTGGCGATCATTTTGACGAACTCTGGCGTCTAGATGGAGTCTGCTTGGTCCACAGAGTATCAGAAACTGACAGCTGCCGTCGAAAAGGACAAGAAACGCGTCGAGGAATGGAACACATACCTTGGCGGCGTGAGTAACAAGGATACTATCCGTTGATATGGTGATGTTCTGAACATTTTTCTTTGGTTGCATTCAGAAACACGAAAGAGTGGAAACTAAGACCGCTGCGGTAACAGTCACACTCACGATTTGCACTCATACTGGGGGACAGACTGCGAACGGCCAGGGTACGTATCGCCACCAAGGTTTTGAGGCAGCCTTCGCCGTATGTGCTAATCTGCATTTTCCAGGTGGTTCCAAAGCTTGCATTCACGGCGGCGGGTCGGTTCTTAGGACGAGCACTCGTATGTCTATTCCGTTCGAGTAAGATTTCTTTATCCTCTGACCAGGGCGCCGTATCTAGACAACATCACCTCCACCGACCGTCTCTCCGCGCTGCTGTGGAAAGAGCGCCAGGACCATCCCGACCAGGCTACTCAGCTCGACCAGAATGCGGTCTTCGAGAAAGCGAAGGACCAGCCGCTCGCAACTGACTCCCTCATCAGCAGCGTCGTGGAGAACGGGAAGGCCTCGTTATACCTGATGCTCACTGCTTGAGGGTGTGTCTCGCATGTATCTCAGAATGATGAGGATTCTTCGACGAATAGCTGTGTATTCTCCTTCTCTGTTCCCATATGATACCAATACGATACGCTGCTCTAACCTGTTTACGCTGGCTCCATTTCTCATCGCCTTGCCTATTCCTGTACTCTACTCGTGTACGCCCGCAGTCCTCAGCAAACTCCATGTCAGTACTTAGCTTTAACGAAATATGCGTCACATACCACTGCCTTTTACGAAACGTGATGAAGCCGAATTTTCTATGCTCGTGCCCATGGCCCACCCTCGCTGTTCCGCTACGCATCGTCTCCCTGGCATCTCGTTTTGGGCGATAGTGAGCCACGATTTGTTCACGGGCATCTCGGTAGGCTTGTGGAAGGACATCGATAATTGTCGACTTTGAGACTTATGTTGAGACTGCAAACACCCACCTGTTCAGCCGCGCTGCTTCGTCTACAGCAGGAGAGCAGTAGCCAGCTCGGTATGAGAGAGTTGAAGGTGTGTAGGAACTCGATATAACATCAAATGAGTTCAGCTGGTTTGGCCCGAACAGCAACACTATCTGAAGCGCCACTACTAGATTGTAGTAGTCTGATACAAATTCAGAAGTACACTACGCTGGAACTCGAACCTGATTGATTGATTCTCAATGATTAGATCTCTAGATATGTTTATACTAACGTGCAGGAAGGAGGACTTACTTTCACGGTCGCTAAGCAGGAGAGTTCCGCATAGTCGTAGAGCTAACGACCGAACAACGGTTAGCTGTGACCGGAACGGATAAAACTGGTGGTGGAGTAGGTGATGAAACGAAGTGTTGGCGACGTGGAGGTATTAGGAACAGTAATGGCAGGACAGAGAATATCGTGACGAGCAGTAGGACTATCTTGACTGCGAGTCCCACCGTCAACCATACGTACAGGATAATCTGTACCATCATACAGCCGATGCTCGCGACGAGACTAACCAGCCCTGAGATCGACATGAATAGACCGCGTCAGCGTCAAGATTCCAGGGGGACAATAGGGGACTTACAGTGTAGCCGGATCAACGTCCAATTCGAGCGCATGCCTGATTGCTCGAGAAGTTGAGAAACGGTAGCGCCAACCCTCTCGTCCACCCTCGGCGCGTTCGTCTCGCGCGCGGCGCGCAAAGGTAGCTCGCCGAATACATCTATCAATAGCAGAGCACTAATCGTGGCACTACAGCTGAGAAGGAGCGCGCTCCATGCGAAGATAGTAAGAGCCTTGAGTGCAGCTGGATTTGAGATGCCGCTATCTGATCCTCCGGCAAGATTCATGGTTGAAATGAGTTGTGCAACTACAGCTGCAACCAGCGCAGACTATCCACGGGAGATGAGAATACAGAGATCGGGGATGTACGAGTGGCGCTACATACGACTACAGCTGCATTCTGGCAGGAGGTGATCCAATCCTGCTGGACGGCCTTGAGCAGAGGTGGCAAGTCGTCTAATGCAGACACAGAAGGTTAAACTCATAGCGAGCCCCAAACAGCACTGTGGTACTCACAGTCGAGGTTCACAAACAGCCTCTGCATGACCAACGAATTTGCTTGGGCGCCTGGATCGATAAAAAAAGTAGATTCGATGAGGTCGCCGTGGGGGGCGAACTGCTGGGATAACATCAATGGCCAAGCTTTATACCGAGTTCGAAGGCACGGAATTCGGAATGAGCGCAGGGCACGGGATTTGCTGTGTTCCCTTCTGAACGTCGCCGGAGGACTAGCACCGCTCGGGAACGTCATTGCGCTGATGTGGCACTGATCTCGGAATTCCGAAGGTAAGTAATGGAAGCCCGGAACTTTCTTAAACTAGACGGGCACCTGTATCCACAGACAACGGCAAATGTGCGACATCTAGCCTTGCGAATGTGTTGAAGATAGAATCGAAGACAGAGGGGAAGGTCTCAAGAGATAATCTGATTTGCGTCGAGCAATCAAGAGCATGCGTGCAACACGAGGCCTAACTCGGCAGCACAGATATATGAGTCGTGCAGCCACAGCCACATGCAATAACACTCCCCGACCACTGGATTGAAGACGGGACTTTTATGATATTCTTGGAATTCGATGCTTCAGTATTTTGCAGACCAAAGGTAGGTTTGTGATGAGGAGAGCGTACAGTGGGCAATTTAGTACCATTCACAGTACTGGTCAGTCACATCCCAGAGCCTCAACATTAGCACGTCGATGTCTCGGCACCTGCTAGTGTCTCGCTTCCGATTTGTAGAAGACGTGCGGTGTGGGTTTCTTTCGCCATAGATGGGATATCATCGATGCTTGCACAGTATTTACTGTACGAGAACGTCGAGAAGTGTAAAGACAAGAGCCCGAGTCGACCCGAATGCGGTACTGCAGCTATTCAGGCTCCGCCGGGGAAATCCGATCCGCCTCCAGCTGCCGTCGAGTCGATCTTGTTGGACTACTCCGAGCTCTGAACGTTACAGAACTCTAGCTACTCTTGCACAGGTGTGGCTCAATTATCTTTGTACTAATAAGCCTGATTTCAGCCTGGTGTTATATATCCGCTCACGTCCCCAACTCCCTGCTTCTGTTCACATCGATTGGTATCGTGTCCTCGTTGTTGCAGCGTCGAGTCCTTTCTCCTCTACAGGTCTCAAGTCTTGCAGAGACGGGCCAGTATTGTAGGTCCGTAGGATTCGGGTCGTCCATATTGAGTGCAGAGACCATAACTTTCCCAGTATAGTGCAAGCACCAGCCTCACCGCGTTGCTGGTGCCTACTCACTTCCGAATCTCTAGTGGAGTGTACGAATGTGAGTATGGCAATTACTCTCGCCGTTGCCGCGCACTCACCTGCTATCTTCATGTTCTATTGTGGGGCGTCAGTCATGCCTGAGCCACCACAATGCATATTAGAGGCTAGGTTTTCTCCCTATCGTTGCGATTCTTTGCCTGTTTGGATCGCTCAGTTGGTAAAAGGCTCTCTGTCACATTCTCATCCCTCGTGTCTCCACTTTCCCGCAATTCGTGGTCAGGAAAGCTCTCTATGCAGGAAGGTCCGGATTCTTTGCGGACCAGCAGGCGTTCATCGAGGCCTCGCGGAGACATCGAGGGCCATCGCATTTGGCATTTGTCTGGCCCGAATAGGAGGGTACAGTGCTTGAACTTGTCCATTACGCACCATGCTTGCGTCCCCATATGAGGTTGTCATCCTTGCAGTCGGAAAATCGGCGATTCGCGATGGTTGTTGACCGGTGCATTTCGCTTCCAGGGTTACATGTTGCTGAACTATGAACAGCAGCGCTACTGCAATGACGATCAAGAGGGATTAGGTGGGAGAACGGATAAGACTGGTTAATCCATCACAGTCTCGTAAAACGATACTACATTCGATCTACAACTCGAGTAAATTGGTGTACTACGCTGGCTATAGACTCGATGAACGGTACGAGACTGGCTGCTGGTGCGGTTGGCCGGCTAGAGCTGAGTTTTTTCCATCCAAGAGGTGACAGGCGACGTTGTCGAAAGTGAACTGGTCGGGAATGGCGTCGAAAACGAGGATGCTACGTGCATAAGCACTCGGGAGCCCCATCGTGAGCGCGATAATCTTATCTTGTTCAGAAAGCACGATATCAATTGCCTCCATCTCGCGAACCTGCCTTCGGATGTCCCCAATCCACCCCTGCATCGGCTGCGCCGCCTTTTTCTTCGCCGTGAGGAATCGTCTCCGCAATGCCAGGCTTCTCGCGAGGCCACATGAGCTGTTTGGGTTCTCGAGCACCTGCCAAACCTCCCTTGAGTCTGGAGACTGGCTAAGGTGGTCTTCTACATGCTGTGAAGTGATGCACGACGACAAAAGGTGTGCCATGGAAGGTTTCAAACCTGGGGCGAGGATCGAGTTGGAGGACTATTTACAAGGAGCAAGCCGCATGAGAAAGATTGATTTGCGTGCACATAGATGACTTACTTTCTGCCAATCCATCGGAGGTGTAGTGCATGATGAATTCGCTGGTGGCGAGTATAAGACCCAGTCATTCTTTCTATCCCCGTAGATCTTCGGCCACAGCATTTCCAGGCATATGTCATGTTTGATAGACACCTTATTTGTTGTTGAAATGACAACCATCCCCGACCCGGGCTCGAGAAGAGACTTCACTTTTCCCGTCGCTTGCAG
Source organism: Dentipellis fragilis (assembly GCA_004679275.1). NCBI lineage: Eukaryota > Fungi > Basidiomycota > Agaricomycetes > Russulales > Hericiaceae > Dentipellis > Dentipellis fragilis. The sequence goes on from SEOQ01000093.1 coordinate 22,526, forward strand.
GGTTCCATTTACATCTGCCAGGTGAACTTAGCGTAGTGATGGAAGGCGAGAAGACACGACATGCCTTTTAAGACAAATTTATCTTCGCTTACTTTCCAGATGTTTCCATAAGTGCGGGAATTAGAACCATTTTCCAAGAACAGGTGGCAACCGCGGTCTTTGAGTACATGAACGGAAGACCAACCCGACGCGGGCATGGATTGGTCGAATTTAAGGGGCTCCAATGCAAAATCGTCACTAAAATGCCGAGGGTTGGCTGGTATTCCTGCATAAAAATGAGGGTTTTCGGTGAGGGAGACGAGCTCCGAGGTTTGCGTCTCCCGCAGATTGTGGAACATCCACAGAAGTTGATCTTGAGTGATGTTATTTTGGAATCTTTCTAGATATGCATGATATTCGTCAACGATCGATCGATATCGACTGGTGAAAACATAAAGTACTGCATAGCGTTGTACAACCGGCAGTCAGCCCCTTCTCTGGGTCTGGGAATTTGAAGGTAAGTTTCAACTCTGGTTCCGGAAGCGGTGACTGGAGAGGAAATGATAATCAGCTTGGTGCAAATCTCGTTCACGATCATGCTCACCAGGCGGGACAGCAAGCCTTTGACCTTTGCAGCCAATTTCATGGCGCCGAGGTCCTTCTGTTTCGCGACCGCCATCTCATCCTCGAATGTTTCTATTGTATTCGACCCCATGCTGCGCGAGACGTGTCTTAAGAACCTGAACAACGCCTAGAAGATAAACGATAAATACCTTTTCAGAGCAGACGCAATTGTCTCTACGGCCTCATCAAAGGCTCTGTTTGCGTCCTCCGTAATCCCGCCTTTAGACTCCCGGGCCTTAGCCATTGCATGCAGGACTGCATTCACTACATCATGAGCCCTGAAAAACATACTAGTCAGTAACGGGCCCAACTTGCCACCTGTGCCTCATCGTCAATAGGAAAATACTTACGGCGAGACTCCGCGAGTTCTCTTCGCCTCCAGTACTAGAAGCCTACACTTTCTGATTGCCAGGGATATCCGGTACAGGTAAGATCGTGGCATTTGAGAAGCATTCTTGAGTAGTACTGCGGCAGCATCGTTGAGGGAGAGGGAAACCAAACCCATGGAGCGACACAGCAAGTCAGGGATACGAGACGAAGTGGAGGCGATGTCAGCGGGAGACTGGCACACGTAGATAAACCGTCAAGTAGATATGTTTCCGCTCGAGTTCCCGATAGTCGATCTGGAATACTACAGAGGTCGAGAAGGAAACAGAATGGCTCGATAAGTGACATTGGGAAGCCATGCGTAAACGGCGTTTCCGCGATAGTTCAGCCTTTGTGCGGACCGGAAGTCATTAATGGAAATTCACAAGCAGAATATTACACTCACTTGTTTCATTCTCGGCACCTGGGGGGCATCCTCTGAGTGTCCCGCAATCGAGGACCCATCCAGTGATCGTTCTCGTGGCTTCTTCCTTTGCAAGACAGTGTTTGATATTTCTCTCTATAACGTTGGGTGGACTTTAAGTGGTGGGATCAGTAGCTCAGACAGGTATATAGAATATCATTTGTCTCTACTCACTGTCATTGAGCATCCAAGTACTTGTCACCAGTCGAACATGCCAGCGGTCTTGCCACGTTGCTGGTGCTTGGCACTTGCAGATCTTCGCTGCCTTCCATGATGAGTACGGTAACTGCTGCTCACGTAACCACCCACTCAACTTTAGTATCTTCATGTTCTATCGCAGTGCATCAGTCAGTCGTGAGATCGCGATGCATATCAGGGAGCGACTATTGTCTTTTATCTTTATCCGCAGGTCTGCACAAGCCTGCTCATCCGATCGCAGGCGTGAAAGGGTTTGTAAACCTGTTCGCTGTCCCTTGTCTCGTGTTTCAGTTTCGTGTGGTCCATGATCGAGGACGCACGTTGTCTTCAATGAGGATTAGGACGATTCAGTGCGGATCGATGGGTGCTTCCTCCATCCTGGCGAAGATATTGATGGCCGAGGACTTTCATGCTTGACACCCTCGCTGGCTTGAATCGGAGTTCCGCACGTCTCGATTCTTCAGTTGAAACGACAATGCTCTTGGGCTTGATGCTACGCTGGCTGATGTCGGAAAGTTTCGAGATATTAGTCAGTGACCTTGCATACTAACCCAATACCTAACCTCGATTTTCGCATCTACGATGCTCGTGGCATCATAGCTGGGGCGCGCCCCGAAAGAAGGTATTAGGAGTGCGGAATCTGGCTTCGAGAATTACACAGGAATCTGACATCCAAACTGTGTGACATGAAAGGGAAAATGACCAAAGTGATGACATCAAGCAGAAGTTACGGGTGCTTCTGAACGAGGAACGATGACGAACAGCAGCGGCAAGATGGAAAACACAGTGACAAGAAGCAGAACAATCTTCACTGAGTGTCCCTCGGTCGACCACACGTAAACAATGATCTGCACAATCATGCAGCCGATGCCTGCGTTGAGACTGAACAACCCTGGGGTCCATTCGAGATTGTGTTAATGTCCAAATTTCAGCGTTCGCGTCAAGAAACTCACAATGTCTCCGGACCCAGCTCCAATGTGAACGCAGACCCGAGCGGTCAAGGAGATCAGGAAGGCTTGCCAAAATTTTCTCATCCTTTTCAGGCGCAATTCCTCGGCGCGTGGCGGCACGATAGGGCAACTCCCCAAATTCGTCGATCAATAGCAATGCACTGATCGTAGCGCTGCAGCTAAATAGAAGTGCACTGTATGCGAAGACGGTGAGAGCCTTGACTGTGGCGTGGTTAGAGATGCCGTTCTCATCATCTGGACCTCCTGTCAGGCCCATAGTCGACATCAATTGGGCAACAATCGACGCCACTAGAACAGACTGCAAATAAAAGTTGTAGGAACAAAATCAGGAGGTAGGTCTTGATACGCACGACGACGGCTGCATTTTCACAAGAAGCAATCCAGCCTTCTTGGAGTCCTTTGATCAGAGCAGGTAACTGGTCTAGGAGTACGCACAATGAGATTACGAAAATGCAACGATGCAACGTACTCACAATTGAGATCAAGGAACGCGGAAGGTACATTTTCACCATCGACGGAGGCGCGGCCAGACATTCAGACAAATTGGGAGTCTTTTGGCGTTTATGAGGTCGCTGCTGGGGGCAGGTTGATAAGAATGCTGGCTCGACCGCTAAACCTTATATCCAGCTCGATGGCACTGAAATCCGAGGGGGAATATGGGCAACATTTCCTAGATCCTCCATAGAAGCGAAACGCGAGGTAGCCATGCCTTGTATTACGCATATCTGGTACCAATATCGGCAATTCGAAGGAAATCAGAACCTCGCTTCCGCCAGGTGTACGCCCGCATTCGACATCCTAGAAGGAACCAAGAGATTCTGACGCAGACAGCCCAGCGGTGGTGGGGAAGAAGACGGGAGCTTTCATCGCCTCTTTTGCTTCAGAAACTCTATACAGTACGTCGTGGCGGCTATAGTGTTGCATGGAAGAATAGGCTCCCGTCACGGTGAAACGAGATGCCGCACCTGCAGAAGACAAAAGTAGAGTTGCGCCTGAACGGAATGTTATGTGTATTACTATTTTAAAGCAGTGTGATAGGAGAAAGCAAGCTTACCGTCGGTATCACGGCACCTTGCTGTTTTTTGACTTGGTGAGGTACGCGAAGGTTCATGATTGGTGTCGCAAACGCCAGAAGAGAAAGAGGAATAGATGCCCTGTGAGAGGACGAGGCGATCCCAAACAGCGTGGAAAAGACACGATGTCATCCAACACCTGTCTCCCGGTTCGTGACGATTTCTCAAATCCCACCGTTAGCCCTTCCGCATCGTTTGGAGGGTCGAAGGGGTATAAACAAGTTTCAGTCTAACATGCTTGCATGCAAGGAAACGGGAGGCGCACCGCATTCACTAGCGACAGAATCCGTATCCGTTTGGCCAAAAGCGACTTGGGCTCTTATTCCCAATAAGCCGTGTAACTCCTTGAACAGAATTTGCCGGGGCCACGTTGGCACGGGCTTGCATACGCGTGTCTGTGAGAGGCTAATTCGTAACCGTCTGCAGGTGGCAAAGCGAAGGGAGAGATTGACGTGCCGGACAGAATTGCGACGCGACGACGCGTACTGGGTGTTTCAGACCCCGCCGGAAGAAGCCGGAAGAACTTGTTGGACGCCGATTTGAAGTAAGTAAGTACATAGGACGGCAGCCAGTACAGCTCACCTATTGCTTTGAAGATAAAAATGAATCGAGAGAAAACAGGATTTTAGAGCATGTAGAGGGCAAATTTTCCGCATACATATACTCTGCCTCTCTGCATGCAGGTCAGGCATCAGGAGCTGAGACGCCGGGTGACGCTGAAGCAATATTGCAGACAGCAGGAATAATTCAAAAATACATAAAACCCTGAGGTTGTACAACATAATTAGATGATGCCGCTGCCCATACATGTACACAAGCCATATAACAATGCCGACATTGATGTGTCGTCCCTCTCTTCCCGTGAGGAATAAATATGAAGCGCTAGTCGAGACGCTTACTCGTACACCTTGATCCACGGGAACTCGAAGTATGCATTATTGAAGGCACTGGGATTGTTGTTGACATAGTCTATGAAGATCAACGTGTCAGCTATACGTGAGACCTGAGACCCACGCGCAGACTGCGAGATACCTTCACACGTGCTCGGGCAGCCAGAATTTCCGTAGACAGAACCAGCCCAGTCGCCGCCTAGGCATAGGTAAGCCAAACCCCAAGACATCCATACGAACATCGCGGCTCACAGAATGTCAGATTGATGATGATATTGTGCGGTCCGAAATGCGAGGCGAAGTCGCAATCCGTATTCGGGAAGTACGCGTCAGGCGTCCCCTGCAGCCATGTGCATGAGATCAAGAGGCCGCATGCGACGGAGAAGAAGTCTCGGAGCTTGCAAGACGCACCCAGTTGTCGGTGTTCACGGAGCTGGCGCCGCTCGTGACGTCGCTGGGGATGCCGCCGGCATTGCGTGCCCAGAACCACACCTTGATGAAAGCAGATGTGCGCTCGATGGCATACCTTTCAAGTTGTGCGCGAGGCAAGGCGTTAGAGATGTAGGTCACAGCCTAATAGTCACCACTTACCAGCCGCCGCCGTTGTTGTTGAACGCCGGCCCGTAGTTATTCGCGTCAGTGGTCTGGACGCCACACCCAGCGTTGCCATTATCTGCCGTATTACAATCTGTACTCGTCGGATTGCTGCAAAACCCCACAGAGATCTGAGCCCACATCCAATTCATACTTGGGGGAAAATATTCTCACCCTGTTTCCGTGCGGCCGGAGGCCGGCATGGTGCATCCCGCGGTGGTATGGAGCGTCGACGCATTTGGCGGCTGGTCGTTCACACCCTCGACGATGTCTACTTCGCCCTGCGACCATCCGCGTCAGTGATCAGCGCTCTTTTATCACGGTGCGCCCGAGCGAGAAAGCCGCGGAGATCCCGTAACCACGCACCTCGTTCGGCCAGTTGTCGCCCAGCTCCCAGACGGCCGGCCAGGTACTGCGATGCGGAGATGGGGTCAGTTGGGCGTCAGCATCATCGCACAAGTGGNGTGCGAGAAAGGAAAATAGCGCACCCGCATCCTTGCGGCATGTGTGCGATGTTGAAGCTATAGCAAAAGGTGTTGGTCAGCATGCGCCCGACGGAGGCAGCATCTGTATCGTGGTTCTGATACGGGATACATACACTGCGACGTGGGTCGAATACTGTTTGTTTGACTGGAGCCGGAACGAGTTGCGGCCGGGCCCGCTGGCGCTGAGGACGGTCGTATCGTCTGCGCGGAGGATGAAGTTGCTTCCGGACACCGTCGCGAGGCCCAGGTTCTGAGCGGTCGTCTGGTCCACATAATTTCTGGAAAGCCAATTNNACGTGAGCACTGCAAGGACGCAAGTACTTATCCTTGCGGATGGTGACCTACACTCGTCCGTGCGTCGGGTCAGCGATAGCTTGGAATGAGAAGTCGCTGAAGAAAGCGTTGCCCTGGAAGTTATCGCTGAGCGAGTACGTCGCGGCGAGACTGTGGCCAGCCAAGAGCAGGGACAAGAAAACCGAGGAGACCGAGAGCTTCATTTCGCGATGGGTAGAGTGATGCACCGAAGAGGAGGAGAAGAGACCGTTGGTTCTCTGGCAGACTAGAAGCAAGCATAGTGATTTTTATACCGCGAACAGTAGAAGGGACGAGGACCATGATGTTGGGATTCCCAAGCAGCTTGAGCGAGACCATGCGGAGGGGTTGTCAGGAGAACGCGAGCGAGGGCAATATGTCCATGTCACGATGGACCGTGCCAGCGAGGCAGTCCGGGGAAGAAGACGCTATCGCATGTGCGGCATAGAGCATGGAGGATGGTGTTGGAGAAGCCGAGGCCAGCATTAGTACGCGGTCCACGATTCCTTGGAGCGAGTCCACACGCAAGATAATAGCAGGAAGGGGATATCGGGTCAAGTGCCACAAGCTCGAGATGGACCAGCGTGATTGCAGAGCAAAGAGACTTCGCGACGGGACCGAAATAGGAAGACGCAGTGTGGTCGCGAAGCTGTTAACACCGTACCCGGCGGATGGATTATACGAAGGACACCGCGTGACAGCAGGAATGCCATTATTGCAGGGTCAGCGGCCTGTTTCCATTGCGAATGCACCAGTTTAGGAAGGGAGAGGATAATCGGAGTAAGAAGCATCGTGACCACGATGTTGCGAATATCGGGGAATGTCGACAGGAGCCGGGTCCGGATTGATTCCTTAGCTTTAATACGAGCTCCCGGTGGTAATAAGAATAGAACGACGCGTGTTGCGAGACGGCAGTCTGAAAGAAGGAAGTCTCCAATCAATCAATACACCATATGGAAGTAAATCACCATAGCAGCGATGCTCGCTGATAGTCAGATAGCTCGTTGGCTTTCCTCGGGTCCTTGATTATCATCAAGCAGATATTGGTCGAATGTGGAGCGTGCGTCCACGTCAAACAGCGTGCGAGCAGTGGATAGTCGGAATGCGCGAAGAGATTGAGCGAAATTGCGGGCTAGTGAAGTGACAGCGTTTGAGCGGCTGCAAACCATCGATGAGCGGAGCAAGCATGGAGCTCTCTTATGTGGCCACATGCTGGCAACCTTCTGCGAAGCATCAGCGCCGATAAAGGAATCCAGCTGGGAAAGTCAGCCTGCGACTTGATCCTGTTGAAGTCGGCTGTAGACAGACGGTATTGTGCAAAACAGACCAACGGATATTGAGATCCAAGCAGATGGACCAAGCGAAAGCAGAGCATCCATAGGAAGGGATCAGTAGAGGAATCGATGTTCGAAGAGGAGTTGCGAAAAGTTGCGACAGTCATATTCCACGGGTTGCCTGATCAGCTGACGGCCGAACCGAAAACGCTAGTGGAGCCGAACACATGTACGCCAAAGTGAGCTAAGCTGTTACCCGTATGCCAAAAAGCTTGAATCCTGAGCCTAAGATACGACGTTGGAAGTGTTCCCTTAGCCTATCTAATACGCCAGTTTCATGAGGATGAACGTCGAAGACGAGGACTCCTGAGAGATGGCACCACTCGGCCAGGGCCCGCAAAACTTCCTATGTGCAATGTTCCATTATAGCTCTGGGCCATGTGCGACCGAGCGGTGTATCGTACAACAAGCCAACTCTCGAAAACGAGTCCGTTCCAACCGAGAAAGCAAGCAAGGCAAGTCCACTACCATAGTTCGTCGGCCTTCCACCTGTATACCCGGCGCAATAGTTAGCAACGATGCCAATGCATGGAAGAGAGAGAGCGGCGCACATCTGGTAGAGAGTTGCGACGAAGGGGAGCGCGAATCCTCCGCCGAAGAATACGATGAACTTGACCTTGAGTGCAGTCTTGTTTGTGTAGTCTAGTGGCACGCCCTGTGATGTACCCGATAGTAAGTATCCACGAACGCATGCCCGATGATGGATTTGCTTACCGTGTAGCCAGGGCCACCCCCGCGCACGCCCCTCCTGAAGACCATCGACGTACTCGTCGGGACGCGCTTGAAGCGCAGCGCAGCAGCGGGAATGCGAGCAAGAGAAGATGACATTGTCAAGTTGTCAAGTGTTGAATATAGGAGATGAAGATTTGAGCTAGTATAGAGCGCCGGAGAGTGTGTGTGACTGCTGAAACTGTAGCTGAGGCTGTTGCGGGAGGAGGAGGTGCTGATGTGCAGTGTCCATTATCGACGAAATAGGCCAGCTTTTATGTATAGCGCTCATCGAGGCTCAGCAGCTAGAACTCACGGGAAAGCAGTCCAGGGGGGTCCAGCGCGGTGCTAGCCCCAGCCAGCCATTGAGCCAGCCAGCCACAGCGCGCAGATTCGACATCCCGAACCCGAACCGAGCTCGTGTCCTGGGTCCGCCTCCGCCTCCGCCTCGGCACCGTCACATCAGTGAATGAGCCGATACTGATTCCGTCATACCGATCCGCCGACTGAGTACAGACTCAGGAGCCCGATCTCATTAGACCTGCGGACAACCTGTATGGCCAAACCTAGAATCAGGGGCACTTAGACTCGTGTACCAGACAACATCGAATACGAGACGAGCCAGCAGACTCATCTATATCCACATCCGCCAGAGTCCAGACTGAGACCCCTCCCTCCCAACCTCCCAATTCACCGCAGCTCAGAGGCTCGGACAATGACCATGACGTCGGCGGATCACCGATCAGTTTAGCCCGCCCCACAGACCATAGACTGATAGACACTCGAGGCGGAGGGTCGAAAGGGGCTCGTGACGCCCGTTCGCCTCTGGATCGCATCCATCACGGTCTCAGACGCATCCAGAGCATGCTGCCGAGCTCTCGACTGTTATCTTTCCCTTTAGTCTCGCTTGGGCTTGTGCAGCCGTCCTGCCGAAGGTGTATTAGCGTCGCCTGATCCTGCAGATAAATAAGAATGGTGCCAGGAGACGACGTACAGGCTCGTACAGGTGCTGCATGGGCGCAGGAGGTGCTCTTGCGGCGTCAAGTCATTTACAAATCCTGCGCCTCGGCAACGCCCGTTGTCAATTCACACGGTCGATAAAGCATGTAAAGTCGAGTGAGTGGTGGTTGCATTCAACGTAACTAGCAGCACAAGGCCTATAACACGAATGAATAGTGTAATTTATCGTAATGCCATGTAAACGGGTAGGGGAGGGGATGCAGGTAAGTAGCAATAGATCAGTGCGTGGATGGGTAAGTGAGATGTCATAGAGAGCAGAAGAAAACGTGATGCGGCACACAGGGTCAAGAACCAGTAAGCTCTACAATAGTACTTTTCTCGGCCAGGACGCTTAGAAGCCACCCATGCCGCCCATACCACCCATACCGCCCATGCCGCCGCCGGGCACGCCACCCGCGGGCTTGTCATCCTCACCCTCGACGATGCTGGCCTCGCTTGTGGTGAGCAGCGACGCAACACCCGCTGCGTCAACAAGCGCGGTGCGNACGACCTTGAGCGGGTCGACGATACCGGCCTTGATCATGTCGACGTACTCGCCCTTGCTCGCGTCGTAACCCCACGAAAACTGGTCGGGCGAACCGTACTTCGTCATAAGGGTGCCGACGATGACGCTCGACTCCTCGCCCGCGTTCTTCAGGATCGTCCGTGCGGGGCCTGTCAGCGCGCGCTTGATGATCGACACACCGAGGTCTTGGTCGAAGTTCGTCGTCGGGATGGGTTTCGCGTCCGCGTGCGTGTTCGACTTGCTCTGGTTGGGAGCGCCGGGCGACGACGACGTCAGCGCGAGCGACGCCTTGAGCAGCGCAATACCACCACCAGGGAGGATACCCTCCTCGACAGCGGCACGAGTCGCGTTGAGCGCGTCGTCGTAGCGGTCCTTCTTCTCGCCGACCTCAACCTCAGACGCGCCGCCGACCTTGATGACGGCAACACCGCCGCTCAGCTTGGCAAGACGCTCCTGGAGCTTGGTGCGGTCGAAGTCGCTCGTCGTGGGGTCGGCGATGAGCGAACGGATCTGCTCGCAGCGGGCCTGGATGGAGTCCTTGGAGCCCTCGCCGTTCAGGATGATCGTGTCATCCTTGGTGATGGTGACGGAGCCAGTCGAGCCGAGCAGGTCGGGGGTCGCACGCTCCAGCTTGACGTCGATCTCGTCGGTGAAGACCTGGCCACCGGTGAGGATGGCAAGATCGCCGAGGATGCTCTTGCGGTTGTCACCGAAGCCGGGCGCCTTGACGGCGGCGACCTGGAGCTGGCCACGGAGCTTGTTGAGGATACAGGCCGCGAGGGCCTCGCCATCGACGTCCTCGGCAATGATGAGCAGGGGGCGGCGCGCCTGAGCGGCGGCCTCGAGCGAGGGAAGGATATCCTGGAGCGCGGAAATCTTCTTTTCCGAAAGCAGGATCATGGGCTTCTCGAACTCGACCTTCTGCGCCTTGACGTCGGTGACGAAGTACGGCGAGATGAAACCACGGTCGAAGCGCATGCCCTCGGTGATCTCAATCTCGTCCTCGATGGTGCGGCCCTCCTTCACGGTGATGACACCCTCCTTGCCGACCTTCTCCATGGCCTGCGCAATCAGGTTGCCGACGTGGACGTCGCCGTTCGCAGAGATGGTCGCGACCTGAGCGATCTCGGCAGTCGTGGTAACGGTCTTCGTGTTCTTGGAGAGGAACTCGACGACGCGCTCGACGGCTGCCTGAGAGCCGCGGCGGAGGTCCATAGGGTTGCAGCCGGCTGCCACGTTCTTGACACCCTCGGAGTAGATGGCACGGGTGAGAACGGTTGCGGTGGTGGTACCGTCACCAGCAATCTCGTTGGTCTTCTGGGCAACATCCTGAACAAGGCTGCAAGACCGCGTCAGAACATGATGTGTTTGTCGGTGTGATAGATTAGTTACCGAGCACCGAGGTTCTCAAACTTGTCCTTGATAGTGATGGACTTGGCCACGGTCACACCATCTAGTGTATACAAGTCAGTATGTATACGTAGGTAAACGAAGCAGTCTGAGCCAGTGTGAGCCGAAGGTGCAGTCACAGGATAACATGAGGTCGCCACGTCTCTCTGCTCTCGAAACGCGGCAAAAGCCACACCACTACTCTCTACACCAAAGCCCATACGCCCCAAGGAAATCTATTGCTCACCTTTTGTGATTTTGGGACCACCGTACGCCTGCTCGATGATGACATTCCGACCTAAGTCGACACGTCAGCACTCGCCACGTCGCACACCGACGCAACCTGCGCACCTTTCGGTCCAAGCGTAACGCTGACGGCGTCCGCAAGCACATCGACACCCTTGAGAATGCTGGCACGACCCTCATTGGAAAACTTAATTTCCTTGTGAGCACCGCGCGTGAGGGCGGGACGCGTCGCCTTAGCCGCAGCGCGGCGGAGGGCGCGCGAAGACGTGTTGGAGATGTGGTGCATCTTAGCGAGAGGTAGGTGGATGAAGAGGTGAGAAGGGGAGGAGGAGAAGAGGATGAACGACGAGACGGAGACGGCTGAGAAAACGAGCGCTTGCCGGTTCCGTCGACTTCCCTTTTGTTGTCGTTTGTTTGGCCACACTGCAGAAGCCTCTAGAATATTTCTGAATAACAACCTCGCCGTCTCTTCCCGCCACCAGCTCCTCGCTCTCTTTTCCCAGCCGTAGGAAAAATTCGGGTATCGAGTGTGTGAATGCTACTTAATTACAGTGTTGCCAATGGACCGCACGATGTCTTCGCAACAAGTCGCGCAGCCAATGTCGGCGGTTCCCGTAATACCCGACACGCCGATGCGCCACGTAACGCGTACTTCCGACGCGTCCGTAACAAATGCCCATCACGACAAGCCAGTATGTTATCAAGTTCCCAAGAGTACATCATAATTATTTCAACAGTGCTCACTCCAAGCTGAGTTCCGTCAACCAAGACCACAAAAGCGAGCGCCAGCATCCGGGGACCAATACTGTCCAGCGGCTTGAATACTAAATATCTCGACCCACATTGGCTATTGAAGTACATAGTGCACCGCAATCGACACGGCCAGTAAAGTTCTTTCGGGACGACTAACGGTTGACGACATAATTGACGACGCTCACGATGGGATCGTACCATCTTCTCCTTCGAGACGTGGTAACTGGTTGTGTATTCGTCGGCGGCGCATGGCTTGACGGAGTATCTGGAGGTGCTGGCTGGACCACGGGCCTTGAGGGAGACTCTTGTGCAGATGTGTTCTCTGGCGAAACTCTTTCGCCGTTCGACGCACTCGGGTTCGCGAGACCCGAGGGACCGGCTTGCGGAGAGTTATTGAGATGGTCAGTATTTTGTGCTTCTGTTGCTGGTACGCTTGATGGCCGAGTATGATCGGTAGGGGTATTTGGTCTGGCAGAAGGCTGGGAGCTGCCAGTCCGAGTGGAGATGCTATTGTTTGGAGATACAATGGTCTGTCCTTCTGGATCCCACAACGTCCGGGAACTGACTGACTCTTCTTGAGAGCGCCGATTGCTCGGCGGTGATGATGGAATTGAAGTAGTACCTTCCTCTCCCGACGGTATCCTGGCCTGCGATATCGGCGTAGACCCGTCATGGTCTGGACTCGGGTTCTAGTTACAAGAGTGGGCCATGTGAGCGAGATTCGTCTCAAAATTGGGGAATATACCGACACCATTGTACCCCGCTGCAGTTTCTGCGACGACACGCGAAACCTTCGGCGCGTACAGCTTCCAGTCATATCCATCGTTGTCTGCCGCTTCTTGTAGTAACGTCTGCCAGTCTGCCAGTCCCCTTCTAACGTAATCAGCCCCGCGTCCATCATTCGAGATAGCACGGCTCGAGATGACGGGTGTCTCTGCTTCTAGAAAATACCGCATTTTCGCTGCAGCCAGCAAATCTCCGTTTACATCTGATGCATTGGATCAGAGTGGTGACCAGAGGCCGTAAGGGTATGATGAGCGCATACCTTTCAAGATGAATTTTACGTTGGTGCCATCGTTTCCTTTCCAGATGTTTCCGAAACTGCGAAATTCTTCACCGTTGTCCAAGAATAGATAGCAATCACGGTCTCTGAGGATAAAGACAGTGACACTTGATTGATTAGAAGCATCGAGCATGGATCCTCCGAACTTGATAGGCTTCAGCTCGAAATTGTCATCGCGGTATGGATTTATGACCTGCTCCAGTCACCATAAAATTGAGGATTTTCGGTGAGCAGAATAGGTTCAGATTCCTTTGGCAGATCGTGGAGCATCCAGAGGAGCTGGTCGTGGGTGAAATTCTTCGGTATATTCCCTGGAGAAAACACATTGATCAGTGCAAGATGCATTGATGAAGATAAGATTGCCACTTCGAAGAGATCTGGCGCGCTTGTCGCCATCGAATGGCAGTTCAGATTTTTCTGACCATTTGAAGCCGAAAGTTACCTCCGGCTTCGGGAGGGCACGCTAGGAGAAACCTCTATCAGCCACAGAATGTTACCAAGTGCCACCACTCTCACCATGCGCGACAGCCGTTCTTTCACCTGTGTAGACCGCTGTATTGCAACTTTGTCCGCCAGTTCCGCGGCTTGAAATTTGTCCACGAAGTCCGCCAAATTGTCGGAGGCCTGAAAGTACTTTCCCAGAGCAAATTCAATTTTCACCTTAGCATCACGAAGTGCCTTGTTTATAGAGTCCATATCATTGCTGGTGAGGTCTTGGGCCAATTCCGTTGCGTATGAGAGGGCTGTGACGGCCTCATGGGCCCTAAACAGACATGTTTATGAGAAAATGACCGACACGCCAACGGCTCAGCACCTACGGTGATCCTTCAACGTAGTGTTCTTCGGTTCTCCTCATTGTAGGCCGTATATATTTGTAACAAACTTGAACAGCCACGATTGTTCGGCTAAGGTAGGGCCGCGACGTTTTGGCTACATGCTTGAGTAGGTCACGCATGGCATCCTCATCTGCCAACGAGAGCAAGTCCATCGATGAGACCGAAGACTGGAGGTAGGAGCTGGAGCTGACTCGACGCCTGCGAGGACGGCACCTACATAATAAACACCCAGCCAAAAATACCCCCCGCGCAAATTCCTATGTGACCGATCAGAGATGTTGCAAACATGCGGAGACGATGCATAAGGCATAATGTTCCGGTGAACGTATCGAGCACACCTTGGCATTTCCGTGTTGAGGACAGGACGATCTTTAGGCTCGATGCTGCGTGCTGTACGTCAGTTACATTGGACGTAGGAGTGCCGGGAATAAGGTCCTAATACGCTCCTACTGCGATGCTGCTGGTCGGACTTGCCTTATCTGCATCCGCTGCCAAGTCGTTAATGGATCGCTCATGTCCAATGACACTCCAATGATAGGTGTAAATAGCATATCGGCGCTCCGCGAGAGTGGAAGAGATGGTTCGAAGGCGGTATCGTATGTAGGTAACATGAGAGGGAGAATCACGGGACGGGGCGAGTCTGATCATCGTCGGAAGGACGAGCTAGGCGGAGAAGGACGCGGGAAACCAGTGTGGTGATGAAATGACGAGGTGGGGGAAGGACGAGGAGTACGAGTGGTGCAATGGAAAACACCGTGACTAGAAGCAGAATGATCTTGACTGCGAGCTCCTCGGTCAATCACACATACAGGATGACCTGTAAGACCAGGCAGGCAACTCCCAAGTTGAGGCTGAGCAGCCCTGAGGCCAGTCCAAAAAGGTACCATCAGCGCCCTGGTTTCTCAGCACACTAGTCAGAATACTCACAGTGGGCCCGGATCCATCTCCAATCTGGGTGCAAACCTGAATCTTGAAGGTGCGTAGATAGACTTGTACCAATACTAGGGTCGTCGGCTGTGGGGGGGCTTGATTGTTTAGCAGCGCGATAGGGCAGCTCGCCGAATTCATCGATCAGCAGCAAGGCGCTGAGCGTAGCGCCGCAAGTGAGAAGAAGCACGCTATAGGCGAAGACGGTGAGAGCTTTGAGTGCGGCAGGGTTGATGGTGCCATTGTCGGTATCAGGATCTTGGATGATGCCCATGGGCGACATGAGCTGAGCGACGATCGAGGCTACTAAAACAGACTACAACCGGGAGTTGTGTGAGTTATTAGGTCGACAGATGAAGTAGTCCCACATACGACCACGGCTGCGTTTTGGCAGGAACCGATCCAGCCTTTAAGTACCCCTTTGATCGGGTCGGGGAGCTTGTCTGTGGCCGCATTAGAGTCGAATAAGAGCACATCATAGTACAGTAGTACTCACATTTAAGATTCAGTCTCAGAGAATTCGCAGCCATGAAGGAAGATTTCAGGGTATGCGGCAGGCCAAGGGTGATTTGACGTCGACGGAACTGCGTCTATCCCGGGGTGGGTTCAAATTGATGCCGGTGCCCTGCCCACATCTTATACCGAGCCTAAAGACGCTGAAATTCTCAAAATAATACATACCTATTCTACGTGCCTCCGCCTCAGCACTGCGGAAGTGAGCCGGAATCAATGTAAGGGCCAAAATACTTGACATCGTGCACATTGACGCCAATCTCGGAGGAAGCTCGGATAGGCGCGGGCCTTCCCTTCATTAGAAGACGTAGACCTGCGTAGATTATTCAGATCTACAAAATCACAGGGAAAGAAGCGGCATGGTTGTGATTAAGTCGTCAAAGAAGGTAAGATTTCCCCGAATAGGACAGCGTTTCGAATCAATAGAAGACGCACTGGGAAGCACTAGGCGAGATGGGCGTGTTTGAAATCTGGAATCGAGCTGGACGACACCGAAGAGAACGGGATACAGAAAGCTGCTATCCGCTTTCTTCCCGTGCTGGAAAGCCTCCGATTCCGTGTGACGATCCTGCAAGACTACATTATGAGTCCCGTTAGACACGTGGTAAGGAAAGACAGACCGTGCGTTGTATTTCCGAGTGGGCAGGAACAGAGGCGGAGTATGTGCACGCCTCCTCCGCGAGTTTTGCTGAAACCATACGGAAACATACCCGAATACATGTGTTCACGATACGCCATCAAGGTGGGACCTTCAAGCCAGTTTGAGTCTGTGGACGTGAGCCCTTGAAGAAGCATAGGCTCCAGAATACGGTTGTTTCGGGAACACGTGGAGTTTCATTCCTTGTAGTCTAAACTGTCGCATGCATAAGCCAGAGTTGTTTCACTGGATAAGCTCAGTGTCCGAGTCAGTCGTGGCGGTGGGAGGGTGACCCAATTTAAAATTGGAGAACGATCGGAGTCGCCTGCTGGCCATGGCTCGGCAGTTCCCGAATATGATTGGATCTCGGGCGCGCCCCTGCCACACGATGGTCGGTGAACCGACAGAAAGCCCATCAGGACCCACAACATGTCTTTCAGAATAGAGACAACATGGTCGTAGTTGGGGCTAGAGGAAAAAGACAAGAAAGCTCTTTATACAAATGTCTGACTGAGATTGCTCTTCAAGTTCGTCGCACCAGTCACTGCCCACTGAAGGTAAGGTGCGAGTGTAAGATGATCGACCCGAGGGGAAGACCGAGAGCGAGAGAGGATGAGAGACGAAACTGGGCGGCGGCGGCGGCGTAGCGTCGTAGGCTGAGGGCGAGACTTGCGGCGAGTGGCTGAGACGATGGCGACGGCGCGCGGCTGAGACGAGAGGGCGAAACGGACTGAATAGCACGGTAGCTACTGGACTGCTGTAGAATACAGGAGAGACGGAGAACCTATATACTACGAAGGGTGGCTCAGAGAGCACAAAGAGAACAGGGAGGAGAAAGGGAGCGGGATCGAGTCAGAACTGGGACAAAGGCGGTAACATGAGGCTATCAGTCAGCGGGAACGGTAAGTGATTATAGTACGAGGTAAACTACGTCGAGGCAGGGTGATAGGATCGAGAGAAAGGGAGACGGGTGGCGGACGACGTCATAAGGAACGGAACGTGCACGAGAATAAAAGGAATCGTAATGTATCGAAAACACGAGTATAGTAAACGAGGCAGATAAGAAAAACAAAGGCGTACTGAAGCGTGTCGAGCGCGTCGCGTCGCGTCGTCTCACGTGAGCGTTGTCGCCGTTGCGAGGCTAGTAAGGACCTGGGTCCTTACACGACAATCGACAACCGACACTCGACTTACATGGAGCTGTGGTTTCCCAATAATGCGCATTACGCCTCGAGGCGAGAGGACTTTCATGAAGCCCTGCGACTCAAAATGTCTCTTCTGGGAACTTGCCGATGTGGATCCGTTGCCTGGCATGTGCTACGTGTCCGGAATGAAAAGGGATATCAGGTCTGGAAATAGCCTTTTACTTCCGGGCTTGTCGACGTGGACCTGGTGTATCGTCTGCGGTCGCGGTCTGTGGTACTGCTAGGTACAAGCCGCAGAGGTGGTCGATTTGCTGAATCTAGGTTTATTTTGTCTTGTCTTGTACGTTCTTCTATTTTTTCCCTCTTCCTGTGGTGTACGTTCAGCGCTGATCTGTGGATCGAATTTTCCGCGGGAATGATGGAGTCTGGGTCGCTGGATGAGCACAAGGATTGCTCAGGAGATTGACTGTCTTATTGAGAAGTGTTTCTTTTAGATGTTTGCCTTCTATTTACCGAAGAAATCGACTCACCTGAAGCGAATAGAGCAACATGAAGCTTTTGACGCTTATATGCGTCTTTTTGCTATAACTGGAATCTATCTGCCCCTATATGCGCTCGCGCCGATCGTTATTCGCATTCCCCACGGGATGTACAGGATATCAGCGTGCTCCTATAGATGCAGAGATACCTAGGCAAGTTTGAAGTTTGACTCTATGACTCGATGCCGTCTTCTGACTCCTTTTCCGACGAAGCAGGACATNGTCTTTCTTTCACTGCTCAACGCCAAGTGCGTCTGGCGCTTGCAATGTGTTTCCCTTTGTTTCACTCTAGAAGGCGAGCGATTTCTGCTTTAGCATTGCTCGTACGCTCGGAAAGGAGGTCGCCACCTTCGACCGAACGCCGAGGTCTTTTTGGGTGGTTTGAAATGGCATCGCGAGCGTATGCATTCAGGTCAAGAAATGCTGCATACAAGTCTTCACTGATATGCTTAGCGTGCCGCCGAAGCAATTTCTCCGTCGTCATTATCGCGTCAATCTTACACCTGGTGGAATTCGCATTACTGAAAGCAGCCAGTCCGTTAATCTCTCTCTAGGCACTATCTCACAATAGCAAATCGCACAAATCGAGCGTACCGAGTCGCCGTCACCATACGCCGTACGTAGCCTCGTACCCATATCCATTTTCCTGCCTAATTAAAGTCATTGTCAAGAGCCCGCCCCAGGTCTCAGCAGACCCGCTGCACATTCCACGCGGAATTCCACATGCGCACGGGACACCCAGCCACACGGTCTTTCCGTAATTCTGAAATCGGGGTGCAAGCTCGAATACAAGGATGCCCATATCGGGCGAGTTGGCCTTGTCTGCGCCATGGGCGGGGGCAGCCCGGGATGATGCAAGCGGCGAAGCAGATGCAGACGGAGCGGCAGCGGCGTGCGGCGGTCTTCNTTCCCTCCCACATCCGCTGGTTCAGGACATATTCAGGTCCTGCACTCACGACGTGACCCACACCGACCCAGAATCAAATCGCGGATTGTCGAGGTCGTCTTCTTCCTGGCGCAGCACCGAAGGTCTATGGANAATTTCCCGAGAGCCAGGGGCGTCAGTCGTTCCATCCTGGNCGTAGGCTCTTCTTTCGGGGGTCCGTGGTGATGGTTATCACGACCGGCGATCCAGGCGATCGCACGTTGGGCGTTGGGCGGGGGAGACTCGCCCGATGCTGCTTAGCGTCTCGAATTCGCCGGTCAATCTTTTCCGTCGGGTTCTGGGTTCTGAATCGACGCTCTCTCTGCGCTCCTCGGTGCTAGGGCTTTACGGGCAATCATAGAATTTGGCGTCTGCGCGGCTTTCTCACCTTCATTATACCGTTACGAACAGGTACGGGCGCATCCATGTGCATTTTTGCAACGCCCTGTCTCGTAAGCGCGAGCTAGAAGCGTATCTCTCTTTTGGATGCTGGGGTATCCGCTCTCTTACAGGTACAGAAAACCCGTGGAGAACTCATACATCCGTATATGCTCGTAGTGTGCGCATCATCCATGCGTTTCAGCGCCCGTGTGGGGTTTTCTGCGACGAGAAGCACGTTCCTCGATATCGATGGGGCGAAGTACGCATTCGTCGGTCATCTGCGGCTTAGCGCCCCCGCCAATCGAAACATGTGTTCCGCCGACGACCACAGGCGCCGTTACGGTATAGCGGGGAGCAGGTGGATGGATCCAATATCCGATGGACCTTATTGCTATTGGACCCGCGAAGGTACTGTGTCGGTTATGCTCATATTAGATCGCTAGCCTGCCACTTTCCGAGGACCTTGCGTTGTACCGGGACCGGGACCGTGCAAACGCAAACCATGATTGTCAGCGATCCGCTGCCTACGTAGGTGGTGTAGGCGCAATCTAAATCTAAAAGTGAGCGTCCCCAGTCATTCAGTATACACAAGCCTGTGCATGAGCTTAATTTTTTTGGACACTGTTGTAGGTTTTTCCCGCTGCCGAGGCCCATGACTTACCCAGAGCTTCTATTGTTATCTCTGCTCTCCACTCGGACGCTGTGGTGCACGTATGCGGGAGGAGTCAGCTCACAATTGTGTTGCCATCAGTTGAAGAACACGCGGCTCACACCCGTCGATGCCTTCGCGCGTTCGCAACAGAAATTCTTCCTCAAATCCGCTCCACAGCCTTCTCGCTGTGGGCCGTCCTGTGCCCGGGGCTATTTTTTGTTTTTGTTCTTGTTCTCAGCATCGAGCCGGGGGCTGGTGGTGTGTCGGCAGTGCCTGGCATGAGGCTCGCACGGCTGCCTCGTCTAGCATCAGATTGATATGTATACCATCTGACGCCCGGGCATTTGTATTTCGGACTCATGTGGAATGTATGCTCCTGGTGCGTCGTACGCCGTCCGGCTCTGTGCATCTGATGGCGCGGCTGCGTCATGATACGTATGTGCAGGGCTGTCCTAGGACTGCTAGAAGACGTGCCGTGGGTCTTCACGAACCTTGTTGGGATTTTCTTCGGGCAGATGGATGATAATCATTCATGCTCCTCAGTCGTGCCTTGAGGTAATGCAGATCTCCTGTCTCTGTGCGGCTCTGCCTGTTACTTACCACCGCCTTGTGTCGCTCGTTATTCTCGGGCTGCGATGTGTTTCGCAGTCATAGCAAGGGCGTCGGCCTGTATAGGACTGGCGAACAACAGCCAACAGAACATTCGGCTTCATCACCACCATACAGCTGTTCTGCATCTGACTAGATCTGACTCTCAGCCTCCGTAAGCGCTACACTGATCTACCACGAGGATACTACATCTGCTGATCGGCGGAGAGCGCGGGCTGGAGTAAGGTTTCGCTAGACTGGCTTCTCGTGTCCTTGGGTGTCTGTCGGTGGGCTCGGCCTTGTCCTGATAATCCGAGGACCGTGTACTTATTACTCAGTGCTGATCTAGGGAATTTCTGGCTAGATCACTGTGCCGGTGTCACAGGAAACAACTGTCTCTCGTATTTCAGTTCCTGCATCTTCTGCATCTCAATGTCGTGCAACACGATCTGCCGAGAAGCATTCAGTTCAATGGAAGCTTCCGGGGAGGTGCCGGGTGGCTAGCACTGGGAATACGTCTGGGCATCGATTCGCGCATCAGAAGGATTGTATCCGTGTGCGATGGGGTGTTTCCAGTTCTCGCCGATGTGATTCTAGCACTAGGTTTAGACGCAGTGGCTGAATTGACGAATGTCCGGAGCTTGACGTGAGGGCTGCGTCATCGGCGGCGACTGACCAGCTGTGTCCGGGTAAATATTCGAACAGAAGGGATGCGGATATCCTGGGAGTCAGCACAGGACGTCGTGCAGGGTTCCAGAACGAAAGTAATGGCGAATGAACGCGACACGTTAAATGATTTAATTGACGCACGTGATTGAAATTATCGAGTCATGTGACCGCGTGCCCTCAAGCAACCGCGGCGGCGAACTTCTTCTCGTTGAACACCATCCACGACGATGCCAGGTCCAACACCACACCGCACGCCCCTTCGCCGAGTCTCACAAGGCTCATTGTTTGCACTCTCTCGCTCTGGAACGCACCCTGATGCACCGCACGGCCTTGGCTTCCTCGAACCTGCAATGGCGGAGCTCGCAGACGAGGCAGATGCGCTGCTCTCGAATGTCGAGGGCCTGCGTGCACTTGGAGACTCGCTGCAAACATTTAACGAGTCGTTTGCGAGCTGGTTATACGTTATGAATATGAATGCGCTGACGGTGGATTGGCCGCAGGTGAGTGATGTATTGGAGGGGAGCAGGGCTCGTTTCTCAGCGAGGGATTTAGGCTCCCACGGACGCGTCTTTTATTCTTGCAAGGCGAAGAGCAGGTGCGTTTTGCTGCTAGCTACAACGTGCTATACTGATTTCAAAGGCGTCGATCTATTGTAGAAGAGGATGCCCGTGCCGCACTCGCCGCTATGCAATCGCATACCAACCCCGAACCGTCCACGCTGGAGAAGACCACTGATAATGCCACAGATGATACAACCTACGCAGATAATACCGTTGCCGATGCATCGGTGAAGACGACGGCGACGAAGATAGTGAAGAAGAAGGGCAAGCCGAAGATGACCGTGAAAGAGAAGAAGGAACGAAGTGTGAGTTTACTTAACGATGCATCCTCACCTGCGTCACTTTTGACTCTCTATCTATTAGGCTGCGATCGACAAGACGGTGTCATGTCTCCCGTTAGAGTTCCGTGGCAACGATCCCGTAAGTCATCGTCCTGAGCTCCGCCAGCATTTCCCCGTTGAACTTGTTTTAGGGGCTCCGTCGCAACATAGAGATGGTGGTAGAAGGTCTCATGGATAGCGGCGGCCGTGGAATAAAGCGTGAGTTGATTCTTGTTCAAAACTTTTGACTTCACTGACGGCGGGCGGACAGTTGTGGAACTTATCAAACCGCCAGATTTGAACCAAGCGCGGGTGAATAAATGCCTAATAGCACTTGTGAATAGGAAGATTGTCACGAAGGATAATAGCTCGGTAATGTCACCCGTTGGTTCCTCGAATCCTCTATTGATATCCGATGCAGGGTGTTGTATTATATTACTGGCAAGGCGTACCCAATTAAATATACCCACCGAGATGTACCACGAATACCTGACGATATATCATAGTTGTAAGGGTTGCTGTACAGAGGCAATGAGCGAGAAATAGGAATGAGCCCGCAGAAAACACTGAATCACGAGTACGTCCCTCGACTTCTTTAGAAAGATGTTGACCAAATCCTGCCAACAATTTCGGCTATATCATAGAGTCTTATAGCCATGTATTGGCACTGGCTCCTAGATCGCTTGTCTACTGGTGGTGACAAGGACCTTGCCTCTTGCAAGAAGGGTATGTCATGACTCGCCAGCGGTCTTCAACCTGACCTTAAACTTGCCGCATGGATCCGTTTCATACGATGCGTAGACAAGACATAGGTTCACTCGACCGTCTGCGAAACAGGAGCTTCTTGCCTGCCTCGGCTTTCAAGTGCAATGCGATGTTTCCTCTGCGTCCCTACCAAGTTTCTGTAGTTTTTACAAACTTAACTACAGTAACAAATCCAGCCTTTCCTAGATTCCACCACATACAGACCCAATAGCGCGAGCTCACAAATATTGCTTCGTTCCAAGGACGCTTTCTTGAACTGACCTGAATTTGCTCCATCATTCCCTGCACTGTTGGTTTCATGCTGTCGTCGGTGAGTCGTATGGATGGCCACATTCTCTGCGTAGAATATGTACTAACAATTCGTGGCCAGTCTTTCCCGCACAGGTCGCCGGCTACATGAGGCTGGTTGTATTTCCAGATGCCAATCTCGAGGTCCCTTCAATGCGCAGCTGGAACAACTATCTTTATATCGTGAATGCATGCGAATGTACTCGAGTACACAAGTATGGTGTTGCCCAACGACGCAACACAAGAACGAGGCGATTATATCGTTTTCCGTTGTCCTGATCGAGTAAGATCATTTCTTGTAGCCATGTCTATAGTCTAACATTCTTCCTCCACCTGTGATTCACATGCATAGACTGTCAACAGTTCAGTCAGATTCTGGCTATATCGCAGCGTATGCCAAAATTTGATGCCCATTGCTAATGATTCTGAAGAAGAGCTTCACAACGCCGGGATAGCTCAGCTGGGAGAGCAACAGACTGAAGCTTCGTACAGATCGGCCTTCTGGAGGTCCCGTGTTCAATCCACGGTCCTGGCATGTAGTTTTCCAATGTTTTGCTTCGTGCTGTCTTGTTTCTCATTGCGGGCCCCCTCTGGGCCCCCTCTATCCCGTTGGTTTACGTCTAGGCGCTGTAGGCATGGCCATGGGCCCCATTAGTGTTGGTATAAACCTTCGAATGTGACCTTTGACCGGTGTGGCCATCGTGCGCGAGCCTCGTGCCCTGCCGCCGCGCGACCTATACACGATCGTTTGCGCGGCCAAAACTATCAACTTTGTGTCCGCGTAATTGCCATGAGGCGCTTCAGCCATCGGCGTGTCTCACCCACTGCATGGCAGCAACGCCTCTACCTTTGGTGGGGGCGGCGATGCGTCATTATGCTTGCCCAGCGAGACGACACATCTCATAAGTATCTCACATACTGAGTTTCACAACTAGAATATCCGAGTGATCTATTTCTAGGGGACAGGAGTGGCAATGGGAAAAGTGACGAGAAGAACTCGGAACACAGGGACCAAGCGCTCGAACGTGGAGATAACACAGCTGTCGCTCTGGCAGTATAAGCCTGTATCCATGGTCCAGGACAGTCATCAACATAGTCAGCAACGCTTTTAAAATCCAACCTCGGATCGCCTACATGATGCACCCGTATCGTCTTAGAGGTTGTTCGAGCCCAAACTCTCCACCATCACTTCGAGTTCATTCAGTACGAGCTATTCCTGGCTTCATTC
The DNA here is from genome assembly GCA_004679275.1 of Dentipellis fragilis. NCBI lineage: Eukaryota > Fungi > Basidiomycota > Agaricomycetes > Russulales > Hericiaceae > Dentipellis > Dentipellis fragilis. The sequence continues at coordinate 46,433 of SEOQ01000093.1, forward strand.
AGATGGGGGTCTTCCTGGCGCACCTACGAGCGTTGAGCGAAAGCTCAGCATCACGATAATTCGACATAAAACAAAAGGCACGAACGTGTACAGGTGCAGGCGCGGCCGTCGGCGCGGCGACGGTCATGGTGAGATTGAAAGCAAAGGCGAGAGCGAGCAGGAGCGGGAGGCGTGCAGAGAACATTGTCAATTGAGGAGAACGAAGGCGTGGGGGAAGACGAGGAGAGCGGATTTCGAGATGAGATTCTACGAGCGACGGCGACGCGCATTTATACAGCTCGAGCGGAAGAGAGGAAAGTCCGAAAATGCAAGACATGCATTTCAACGACTGGATACAGCAGTGGGATGCATATATATGCAAGATGCCGATCTGCAATAATGCCTGGAATTGAATGGAGCCAATATATGAGTATCCGATCTACCATAATGCTTGGAATAGAAGGGTTGTCTGTACATGTCGTGAATGCGGAGGCGGAGGCACCCGTAACACGGACCTCTGCGATGCATATACATTCAACTGTTATTACCAGGCATGAATTTTCACTCTGAGAATGTATAACTCACTTGTCGATCGCGGAGCCACACGTACTCCAACGCATGTACGTCTCGAGCACAGCGGAGCTAGAGAGTCGACCAGAAGCGTGGACATAAGATAGCGAACGCCCACCTCTGGGGGCATGTGAAATACGACTGCATGCATTAGAGTAAGAGGCTGAGGTAGCAAACGCGTGCCTCCTGAGACGTGGCAAGAAGTGTGAGATACGAGTCGGATCTGGAGACCTCTGACCGGGTCCCGAGCGTCCCCAGTATTCGCCGACGTTCGTCGTACTGCGCCTAGAATACATAAGTTGACGTGAATATTAATTGACGCATAGAATATCGTGCGACATACCAATGCACCAGCACCGAAAACACGGCCGCGGCCGCAACCCCATAATGTTCCGTCCGTATATATCAGGTACATATTTATAACTCACCAGGTCGCCGCGTTCTATCGAGTCGCACTATGAGCACAGGACGGAGTCGCCGTCGGCCCTATACATGCATGTGCGCAGGCCTAGTAGTGCACAGCGCCCTCCCACACCATCCATCTGCACATCGCGCGCCTTGCCTTACCATGTCATCCGCTTCGAAACCCAGCCTTGAGGCATTAATGAAGCAACATCAGCTTGACCAAACCACACGCATCTGCTGCGCTCTTCTAACCCTGAACAAGAACAACAGCCCCGACTGCGACATGGCGCGCTGGCTCGCAGGCTTCGGGCGCGAACTCGTGCGTTCTTCTTATCATTTGATATCCTGAATGACGCGGCAGACCTGCACATTTCCAGGAGCAGGCGAAACAATGGAAGCGACTCGCGGATGCCATGGACCTGCCGTCCGCGCTCGAGGCCAACGTGGTCGTGGCGGCGCTCCTGAAGCAGTGGGCCTCGGCGCAGAAGGCACATCGGTCATCCAACCTGGCAGAGTATGCCCACTTCTTCGCCGCCCGTGAGGAAAAAGCGCGACGGAGCGGCTTCTTCGACGGNGAACTGGGAGATGATCGCTGGTGGGAGGAACTCGCCGCCGTGTCTCAAACCACCCATGAGGCGACACATACCGCTGATGCACCGGCGCCGACTACAGGATCTTCGACGTCGGTGCCCAAGACTGCAAAGAGGAAGCATATCAGTCCCGGTACCGATGCAGATACAGAAGATACTGAGGCTCGTGAGGATGAGGGTGGCCATCGAGGTGGGAGGAGGGGAGGAAACCCAAGTTCAATCCAAAGAAGATGCCGGCTGTCGAGGGCGCGATGCCACTGGTATGTTGACCCTCTATCTGGCGCCGCATCATACTGACTTGGTGTGCATACACCCCAGGTACCACCTTGCAACCCCTGTGCGAAATGGAAGTGGCCCTGTGCGCGCGTCCCAGGAAAATTCCGCAGCGCTTGCACAAACTGCCATGCTCGTAAGACGAAATGCAGCATGCGAGGCGTCAAGCCCACAGCCCGTATAACGCGGCACACGTCTGTCGAAGAAGCACGTATGGTCACCATTCACCGTCGCCCACGCGGTCGCGGGCGCAAAATTAGACGTGGGTGCCCTATTCTCTCCATGTTCATCCGAGTGTGTACTCATGTGTGGGCTGCCGTAGAGGTCCCAGCGTCGGACGAAGAGTGCAAAGAGAGCTCAGGAGGAGAGTCCGCGTCCGATTCCGCGTCCGAGTCGGGGCACGAGGACGAGGACGAAGACGAGCCTGACGTCGATGTCGACATTGGCAGTACAACGGTGGCGGGTTTGTCGCCTCTGCTACTCCCATCGACTATCTCTGACCAAGGATTCATTGTCAGATCTGGACGAGCACCTATCCGCACCATCTGAAGAGCAAGAGTCAAACTCACAGGCTGAGACCAAGAGCCATATAACCGCAGCAGTTGACACCGCTATATCCGACGTGGCCGCGTTGCAGGAAACTGTCGAGGAGCTGAAGGAAGAGGGCCGTGAACTGCGAGAGACTGTGTCCCGGCTCGATCACACAATCGAGTGGCTCGTCTGCCATTGGCCGGGTGGTGATCACGACCCGGGGGCGGAGCCCGTACAGCACCAGCAGGGTGCGACATCGGACGTTCGAACCGACGAAAAGGACGACGTGAAGGAATCTTGGGAGATGAAATAAGCAAAGAAAATGGAATGGTATAAGAGGAATGGCGTGCTCGCAGGCGCAGCAATCAGAAGAGCTTGGGCGTGGCCGAACTGTGTGTCGGTGGAGAGCTGCGGGAGCCATGGTGGTTGTCTCTAGTGGCATATCTATGTAATTGAGTGTATCTTCTTTTCAACCGTCAGCTGCGAGAGTATCCCCTCTTGAGTATATTATAAGCCGTCGGCCAGAGAGCGACCATCGTGCGGGGACGGATGAGCGAGATGTGAAGCCAATTATTCGGGCACCTGGAGGAGATGGGTAGTTCGAGTGTAACCGCTACAAAGAATCCAATATCCTCGGATTTGAATGAATTTGTTGGTGCGTGAATCAAAAGACTGCAGGAGGTAGTCTGGAGAGAGAATAAGACATAGCCTCGGGGTCGACGCAAAGCACAACCGAGAATCTAAAGACCCAGATAGTGGTATTGGATGCGTCCGCTGCCGAAGGTATCACGCGCTAGCCAAGCGAACGCAGAAGACTAAGGCAGCACCGTAAACCGGCTCTCTGGCATTAGAAAAGACGGCGAATAATGACATGTGCATGCAGAACGGTGAACACGCGGTGCGATTTCGCGGCTAGAAGAAGGAAGCAAGAGCTGAAGAACTCGACTCGAAGACCTAGCCCAAGCATCCACGACTGTAACGTCCGTCAATTTGCACCTGTATACGGACGCTGAGCGATACACATCACGTATCGCGTTCTGGTACACGAGATGTTCGGTCGTGGTCCGTGGTCAGAGCATATTGTCAGCGGTGATGAGCAGTTCACCGCCGATACAATTGATCGCATTTGTTAGCCCCAGCGCAGCGATTTCGGCAAGGTCGCCGTCGATGCTGTGTACATATGCGTGCCCTCGGGGGTCGTCTCCTTTTTGCACCTACAATACCATCCGCCGCAATGTCGTCCGCCTCCAAACCCGGCCTTGTGGCAATGAAGCAGCGTCACCAGAACCAAGCCTCGCGCATTTGCTGCGCGCTCCTGGCACTGAGCACGGAAGATGCCCCTGATGTGGCTCGCTGGCGTGCCGGCTTCGAGCGCGAACTCGTACGTTCCTGATCGTGTCCCATGTATCCGCATAGACCCTATTGGCAAGCATGTATCCAGGAGCAGATCGCGTTGTGCAAAATGCTGATCAATGCCATGGAGTCACAGCCAGCGCTCGAAATCAACCCGTTTGTGGCCGCGCTTCTCCATGAATGGGCTGAGGCGCACGAAGTGCAGGAGCTGCCTCATGTTGTCGAATTCTCGCGTATGCTTGGCGAACAGCAGGATGCGGCACGCGAGAACGGGTACTTTGATGGAGAACTCGGTCACGGCCGCTGGTGGGAGGAGCTTGCCAGCGCGAGCGCATCTGCATTGCCTCAACGACTTCTGGACGGGAATGAGGCCACCTCACTAGATCAGCACCGCACAGATTCTCCGGCATTGCCAGCCTTAGCGTCTTCGTCTTCGTTAGAGAAGAGAAAGCAAAACACTGGCCCAGATGCAGATGTCGGAAGCGTAGGCGAGCATGGTGATGAGGCCAGTGATCATGGTGAGACGACAAGAAAGAGGTCCAAGCTTGATATCATGTCAATTGACGAAGTAGCAGTACCCTTGGTGTGTCGTACGTTTCATCCGCTCCGAGCGCTTGCTGACACCGTGCGGGACTCTCCAGATACCACCCTGCGCCAACTGTATGAAGCACAAGTTGCCCTGCGCACGCGGTCCAGATAAAGTTAGCAGCGCCTGCACGATCTGTCATTCCCGCAAGACGGAGTGTAGTATGCAGGGAACTCCCATGTCTACCCATTCGAAACGCGCATCCGCTGAAAGTGATATCTATGGTCGTTCACAACGCGGCCTGGGTAAAAGCAAAAGTAAGTGTCTTTTATATTCAAGGACACGATTCTGTATACTCACACGTTTCCCGCTACAGAATCGGAGGGAGGGTTTGTGAACGATGCCGATAAGTCAAGGGCCAAGGAATTCAAGATACACGCGGCAGGTATATCGGTCTTGATGCATCCGGCCATCTTCCACAGCTGATCATCTTGCTCCAGAGCCGCATATACAATCGCCTGCGCTATCGGTGGGCTCGAGTCTGCAGTCAAAGTCTACAAGTTCCTTATCCGTCAGCCATCCAGCGTCTACTGATGATATCGCACGCACCACTTCAGCGGTAGAATCCGCCGTAGCCGACATCGCTTCTCTGCAGAGCACGGTGAACAATCTGAAGGAAGAGAACAACCAGTTGCGAGAAGCGGTTGCCCAGTTCACCCCCGCCCAAGGCACCCTGCAGAATACGGTCAACGAACAAAAGGACCAGATACGTCAGCTGCGGGAAGCAGTTCACATGATGCAACGCACTCTTCAGGACAAAATCAATCAGCCAGAAAGCAAGATGCGCCAAATGCAAGACAAGTTGTCCCAGCTTGATCATACGGTCGAATGGCTTGTATGCCATTGGCCGAGGGCCGATCATCGTCAACGGACGGATGGGCGGGATGTGAAGCCCATCATTGGAATGCCTGAAGAGAGGAAACGTCGTATAAAGGGGTCATCAGAGGAGAAGTAAGGGAGAGTAAGTGATGGGTAAATTCTTCCAGAAGGTGACACTCACTGGCACGGACTGAGACGTGACGAGAGTGTAGATTATTAGAGAGAAGACGCGACGCGCAAATAGGATGTCATGAAAAATGAGAGTCGTGTTCTTCGGTTTTGTGTGAATCTTTTGGAGTGTGAATCGAAAGCTAGTGCAGGAGGTGGTTCGGAGAGATGATAGATAGACAGTCATTGCCAGGTCGCTTGTGCGCGCGATTCGTAAACGAGCAAACAGACACAAACAAGCACCACGTGGTACACTGTTTAGGACGCGTCGGAGGCTAGTTGAACCACCTCCAGTTGTACTTATCAGCAAACAGTAGATCATACACGCGGACACTAGTTGAACCTCCCCACTAACGCCACAGGCTCATAGTGCTGGCCACATGGCCATAGGCGACGAGGCAAGGGCCGAAAACGACCTTTTTGCAAACCCAGGCGGGCTGGAGCGGGGATGATGTGTATCGCGAGTAGGGTCGCTACAAAAGTAAGCCACAGCCGCCAATCAACGAATATATCATGATTCGTAGGTCTGATGTCGCTTTTTCAAGATCTTAAGTATAGGATATCCCTGGCCAGTTCAACGACAAAAATCCCTTGCATCCTCCGCCTTCAGGAATTGTTTACACAATTACACGTTTCAAAAACAGGACGTGTAATGCCTTGGTTTAACGACTCTGCGGTACGACGCAAACCAGTCGTGATGTCCCCCAGGTGCCTTGATCTGCTGCCCATGTCCTCATTGACTAGATCACCATTTGAGCAACCATGTATTCCGAAATCAAGGAACATCCGATGTGGGTGGCAATACTTATGTTTCAAGTGCACGGCCGCAGGTCTAGCACCGGCTACTACCCACTGGCTTTGATCTCCGCGATTTCCCCTTGCTCTTACGACCTTTGCCACTGATTGATTCGTTCTTTAGTTGTTAGGTGTGCACGCGTCAAAGTACCAGCGATTACATATGAGTACAGAGTCCGAAAGGGCCATACTCCGACGGTCGACGCCAGAGGGGAGACCTCCGGATATCAGCATCAACTTGCGGCGATGCTTGAATCCTTTGGCGTTGTATGTAGGTCTACTCGTAGTGAGCCTCGCTTTCCATCATATATAAAGATGCTGCATCTCCATGACCTCGTGGACGTTCTCGATCTCGGCCCAGACATATCTTCCCTCAAGCCGTTGCTACCGCGTAGGTGGTGGAGTTAGCCAGGAATTGTAGTAGAGGCACCAGGAACTAGGCGAGCACTCTTTCACTGCCTCAATATCTCCGGTGCTGACCGTTCTGTAATGACATCTCCCGCGGTATTCGGTACATTTGCGGCATCAGAGATGGAAAAAGCAGCAACACGGCGGCATCACCCACACAGCGCATGCGTGAGCTGACCGAGGTGATGCATGTTGATGACATCTTCCCCAGGAACAGGTGGTCTTTTCCGAACCAAGGATGTCGTCAGGTAGGCCATATGCTGATTTTTCAAATCTTGAATATCTTGAGCACCCGTCGTCTTGACAGATTTCATCGTTGCTACAGCATGAACGATTGTCCTTGATGCCAAATCTACCCAGGTTCGGCGCATTTGCTATACTTAGTTGCATGCATTTCTCTAAATTTAGAGATCATGGACCTCCTTCGTTCGATGCTGCAACCGGTGCCATAGTACTGCGGGCTGATGGGGGATGGATATGAACCAAAGCTCACTGCAAAATTTCAGAACAGCCTGGAATCACAACCCAAGATAACACTCAAATTTCAATTTATCCAGCCGTGCCGTACCTATGTATCATGCGACTCCGAGGTCTTGTGCCCTCCTTGTGCCCAAGCCTTTCACTGCGAAGCCGCGTGATCGCACGATAAGAGCTGGTGTTAACCTACTACCGCACACTTGCACTGAACATCAATGGAACTCCAACTCACATCGTGTCCGAGCATCCCCGCGAGCACCGTCCCATAAATTGACGATCCCTTTCCACTCCATTCCTCATCGTCTTCAGTTCATCTCGAAGCCCGACTCGTCAGTACCAGCTTTTTGTTCCCTTCGTATCTGCAGTCCTGACACCCCGACAAACATTAGCATACCGTGATCATGTTTGCTGCACGCCTCACCACCCTCTTCGCCCTACTCACTCTCGGGCTGTCGCTCGTCTCCGCTGCGCCCACACCCGTCGACCTGGAGGTCAGTACTCCACATTGTATCTTACGCTGCCATGGTTTACTGACGATATCTTGCTGCCTAGGTGAAGCGCGCGGAGGAGGAGGCGAGAGGCTGCACTCTTGGCTACGCCTGCGCAGACTGGAAGCGTGAGGAGGAGGAGAGGAAGCGCGCAGAAGAGGAGGCGAGGGGCTGCACCCTTG